>VWPW01021720.1:1144-36560 GCA_013389825.1 Crypturellus undulatus
GGGGACCCCGCGGCGGGGTGTCCCCGGTGTCCCCAGCGTGCGGGGACACCCGGCCCGGGGCCGGCGCGGGGATCGGCGGGTCGCAGCGCGTTGCGGGGCAGGGCGGGTTTCCCCTTGGGAGCCGCCGCCTCGGGCTCGCGGCGGAGTTAGCCCCGCGGGCCTCGCTTATTTATTTTATTTATTTTCCGGCCTTCTTCGCTTTAAATAACAGCGTTTCCCCCCCTCTCCCGCAATAACCTGCGCGGGGGCCGCGCCGGGATGCGGGGCCGGGGGGCTGCGCCCCTTGCGGGGGTTGTCGCGGGGCCGGGGGGCCGGTGGGGCCCCTCCGTGTCCTGCTCCCTGCCCGGGGGGCCGCAGGATCCCGGCGGCCGGAGCCCCCCAAAGGGGTTTGGGGACCCGGTCGGCGGCAGCGCCGGGATTTGGCCGCGCTGGCGGCGCCCCGGGCAGGGAGCGGGGCCGCCGTGGGCCGCGCGGGTGTCCCCAGCCGTCCCCGCGCACGGGGACACCGACACACGGATGCTGCGGGCGCCCCGGAGCACCCACGTCGCTGCTGCCGTGCGGTTCCCGCAGCCGCTGTGTGGGTGCAAACGTTCCCAATCCTGGAGCTGGAGCTTCCCCGGGACCCCCTCCAGCTTCAGCATCCTGCGGCTTCCAGGGGGTCCGTCACGGCTGGGAGAGGGTTAAGGCTTTGGAAAAGGGAACCGATCCAGAGGGAGATCGGAATTCTCCCCCTTGCCTCCCAGAAACAACTTTTCGGGGTTCCCTAAAACACGGCAGCGCGCGGGACAAGGTTGTCACTCGTGTCACAGCACCGTGCGGGACATCCCTCGCTCCAAGAGGGTGACACAAGTTTCAGGGGGAGCCGCGCGGGGCCTCCATCCAGCCGCTGGGTAATTATATTCATGAATTAATTGCGAAGCAGGAAGGATTACGACAGCCCTCATGCCCGTGTCCTCCAAAGCCTCAGTGAGTCAGATGATGGGGAAATTTCCTTTAAAAAAAAAAAAAAAAGAAGAAAGAAAGAAAGAAAATATGGTGGTTATTGTTGTGCTCTTGTAAGATAAATAAATAAGCGCGTGCGAGTGCCTGAGCGAGCAGGGCCCGTTTCCAGGAATTGCAGCACTTCTGCCTTGTTCCCTGCCCCAGGGGCATGGGGGAGCTTGGGCTTTTCTTTTTCTTGTTATTTTCTTTCTGCTTTATTTATTTATTTATTTATTTATTTATTTTTATGTAATCGCAGGCAGTTGAGCAGATGGCAGTTGAAGGTGTGGGGCTTCGGGGATGAGTTTTTTCCCCCCCGCCCCGTCTTTCATTTCCTCGGCCTTGTTTGTTTGAGTTCATGCACGGCTGCTCCCGCGCGGGGCTCCGAGCCTGCCGCGCTGCCGGGATTTTTCCCTGCTGCCGGCGCTCTGGCCCTCCCGGAGCCGGACCTGGCCGCGGGGTGGGAGCCTCCGGAGGGAGCGCCGGGGCAGCGCGTGCCGATGGGATTCACGGAGGACGCAGGGGTGTTTTCGGGATGCTGGGCTTGCCCCGCTCACCCTTATCAGTAGGAAACTGCCGGGGTGTGGCTGGATGCAGCAGGGTGACTCCGGCATCCGGGTGTTTTGGAGCAAAGCTCTGATTTTGGCCACTTCCTAATTGCTTTTTCCACAGTTCTCCAGAGTGAATTTATTGCACGTGCCGCGTGCAGCCCGGCCCCGCTTTGCCACGGCTGCGCTCTGCAGCCGGGTCCCCCCGTGCGGCTCCTCCGCAGCCTTGGCTGCTTCTGGCCCCTAGGACAAGAGATGGTCTGTGCGGGACCCGGGACAAAAGTCCTGTGTCCCCATCGCATGGGGCTGGGCTCCGCCACCAACAGTGCCACCGGGGATGCTCCAGGCTGCCAGCCGGTCCCCCATGGCCTCAGCTTTCCTCATAAATACGTGTGGACCCCCCTGTGCTGGGGTTTCTGGATGCTGCAGCTGGACAGAGGAGCCACCACTGTGTCCTCACGTGTCCCCAAGGCGATTTACAGGGCCCTTTCCAGCCACGGACACCACTGCACTTGGGGCTTTAGAGTGCTGTAAAGGAGCAGTGGCTGCTTCGAAGACAACTCAGTGGGTGCAGAAGGTGTTTTGCAGCTCGTGGCATCTCTGTGCGCGTTGTCGGGAGGCAGCACCCGCTGCAGGGGGTCCAGGTTTGGGCCACGCGCTGCAGCGGAGCTTGAGGTTGATACCGGAGGGATGCCAAGAGAGGCTGCCCCTGAGCACCGGGCAGGAATTGGGCACTCATCCCTCTTCCAGCTGGTGCAACTGGAGAGGGCGGCTGGGTCGCTGGGATTTGCTACCAGCTCGTAGTCCTCCCCGCGCAGCACATCGAGCACCACAGATTGGTTTTGGGCAGCAGCGGGGCAGGAGAGTGGCATTTCCTTGTGGATTTGCACATCCCGGTGCTGCTTTGGGAGACTGGTGACTGTGGCTGGGGCTCAGGCTCTGGGGCCCGAGTGAACTCCTTGCTGTTTGCATTGGAGCCGGTGGGTGCTCGGATGCGGATGGATGGCGAGGGAAATCTCACGACTCGTGCTTCCCAGACAGCAGAGCTAAGCTACAAATAGGAAATATGTAACAAAACAGAGAGAGAGAAAAAAAAAAAAAAAAAAAAAAATAACATGGTTTCCAACTCCTGTGCCGAAGCTCCGGCTGCTTCAGTGCTGGAATTTGGTCTTGGAGCTCTTCCTTCGGTCCCAGAGCACCCCTGAGTGCAGCTTTTGCACTAGCTAAACCTGCCGAGCGCGGGCAGCCGCTCGCCCGCAGCGCCAGCGCCGCCCTGGCACGCTGGTAGGGCAGCGAGTTACTTGCAGCAGCGCAATGTGCGCAGACGGGTTTTCTGCCCCAAAACCACCCCACGTTGCCATTGCTCAGAAACTTTTCCAGGTGTAAATTCGTGTGCAAAGGGCTGAATTTGTGTGGAGGAAAAGGAGAACCTGACCCAGCCTCAGGATCCGCTCCGGCATCCCCCGGAGCTCCCCGTGGCTGCATCCCGTCCTCCCGCACCTCTTACAGGTCAGACTGGTGGGGCTGGTGCTGCCCGCGAGCACCTGGTACTGGGCACCCACGAGGAGCCGAGCGCCCTTTTCCCATCGCTCCGGCGCTGCCGTCGGGAGCAGCGTCGCGCTTGACCTTGAGCGAGCGCTGGAGCGCGGGGCTGCGCCGGGGGTCCCCGCGCGGGCACAGCCGGGGGCCCCGTGGGGAGGGCAAGTCACAGGCTGTCCCCAGCGGGTTTATTATTGGGTCGGGGCAACAGCTGCGGCGCCCGCGGCCGGGGCGGCCACCGTCCCGCTACGGTTACATGAAACCCCCGTCCCGAGCGGGCTGCTGGCGGCTGGCGCGACGCTGCAGGATGCAGCGGATTTATAAATATTCCCTCCTTGCGGCGGGGGGGATAGCTGCAGCCGGGGGCTCCCCCGGCCTCTCCGTGAGCTGCGGGGGGACATGGGGACACCGAGCCCTGGGGCTGGCTCTGCTGAGCATCCGCTGGCATCGCGGGCGACCCAGGGGGGTGACCCTAAATCACAGCCCCTGCCTCCTTGTGACCGCCCTGCTTGCAGCCCGTGGACAGCAGGAATGGCAACACGCTTTTAATTTATTTATTATTTATGCAGTTATTAAAAGTTATACATCTGTATTACCAAGCAGGCAGGTTGCCCAGAGCCTGGGGGCGGTCTCGGTGCATTCGCTCTGTCCATGCGGGACTCTGTGCCGAGGGGACGGAGCGAGCGGCGCGGCCGTCCCCGGGGCCGGGGCCTGTCCCAAGGTCACGGCGCTCCCGTCCCCACGGCCGCGGCGCTGATTAATCGCTGCGGCCGCGGCCGGGTTGGGCTGCGGGACCAGGCCCCCGCGCTGCCCTCAGCTTATCCGCGCCCGCTGCGCCTCCTTCTGCCTGTTAACACTTTTATTTTTAATTGCCCCTCTCCCGGGAAGAGGGGGACGGGGAGGGGGGCAGGCGCCAGCGCGGGGGCAGGAACTTGGCACCTTTGGCCGCTTGTGCTCGCGGGCTGTGAATTCCCCTGCCAACTCGTTGGACGTTGATGTTTCAATCCATCCGCAGGGGCAGTGCGCTCGCCACGGGCAAGGGCAGCCCGGAGACCTGGCTCTGGGGCAGCTTTGGGGCAATTTGGGGCTCTCCTGACGCACGGGGATGGACGTTCCCCCCGCAGCATCCCTGGCTCCCTCCCTCGCGGGGCGCGCGGTTCCCGTGTGGTTTCGGGCCGCGGGGCGCGATGTTCCTCCCACCCTGAGCGTTAATGTTTTTTTTTTTTGCCGCGCTAAATACCTGGGCCGCTTCCAGGGGCGGCATTTAACGCCGGGAAGGGAAAACATTCGGCCTCTGACCCGAGCGCCTGTTAACAGTGCCGCGCTCCGCGTTGCTGAGATGCCGGCGCTAAAAACGGGCCCGGTGACTCAGCCGCTCGTTGGCTCCCTTGGCTGCGCCCGAGCGCGGGGGCCAAGCGCCGCCGCCTGCCCCGGCTCCGCTGCAGGGCCGTGGGCTCCCCGCGCCCCACGGGGCCTGCAGCTCCTCCGCCACCTGCCCCTGCTGACACCAGCAAGGGGCACCGGGGGAAAACGGGGCAGCGCGGACGGGACTGGCCCGGGATGCGCGGGGTCTGTCCGGGTGGCTCCGAGGAGGCAGATCCGTCTGGGCGAGGGGCTGCAGGAGCCGCCGTGCCGCGGGCTTTGCAATGCACCGAGGAGGGCGAGCGTGGCCTGGCCTTCCTCCCACCGGAGCGGGCGCTCGCTGACCCCTGGCACCATGGGCGTGCTGGCACGGCACAAATCCCTACCGTGCCAGGCTGGACAGTCCAGCTCCCGCAGGGAAACTCATGCAGGGACAGCAGGACCTGCGCTAGGAATGAGCAGCAGCTTCCTGGTGGTGGCGGCAAGCGGGGCAGACCCCAGCAAGGGCAGTGCCAGGAATGCCCGCGCTGGGGCTGGAGCTTTGCTGCTTTCCCCTTTCTTGTCTCAGTTTCAGCCCAGGAGCTTCCCCAGTGGCGCTGGTGCCGGGGACTCTTCCTTGCTCCCAGCCTGTGGATGCAGCTTGAACGCCTCCCCGGTGCCCAGATAACCCGAGCCCTGCCTGCCCCGCTGGCAGAGCGGCTCCCTGCCTGCCCGAGGGTTATGACGCTATTTGCACCATCCCGGTGAAATGCAGGCTGCAGACGGGACCTTAGCGCCGGCCCTGCCTGGCTCAGACTGGTGTTAGATCCGCTCTGCTGGCGCCGGGGTGAGCTCGGAGGGGCCGAGTGCGGGGAAGGAAACAGACCCTTGGTGCCGTTATTAGGACCCAGTGCGTGCGGACCCGATGCGTGCCGACGCAGTGCATGGGGACCCTATGCATGCAGACCCGATGCACGGGGACCCAATGCACTGGGACCCAATGCATGCAAACCCAATGCACAGGGACTCTATGCACGCGGACCCGATGCTCTGGGACCCTATGCATGCAGACTTGATGCACTGGGACCCAATGCATGCAGACCCAATGCATGGGGACCCTATACACAGAGACCCTCTGCATGCAACCCTGTGCACCCAGCCCCATGCACTGGGCCCCAGCACTGTGTGAATGAGCTAAAGAAAGGCCCAGGTGGCTGCAGCGGGCGCTCACGGTCCGGGCGCCGCGGGGCGACGGCGCGAAGCAGCAGCGCACAAGGCAGTGTGTGTGTCACCAGCTGCCCGGCGCAGCACACATAGGCGTCCTTGTCACCGCTACGGCCTCAGCGCCGCCATCCTCGTATTGCCCGGGGACACTCCTGGCACTGCCGTCCCTGATGTGCCGTGCGGGTGGCCCAGCTGCGTCGCCCGGGTGCCACGGGGCTGCCATGGGACAGAGCCAGCCGCTGCGCGCGGGGACCCGGCAGCCCCCGGTGGCAGCTGGTGGCTGGTTTTTGCCATGCTCCTTCTCCCCTTCCTCAGCCCGCTTGGCAATCCCTGGGCGGCAGCGAGGGGAGCGAGCAGGTTTGGAGGCTTTTTTGCAACTTCCTCCCGGCGCGCCGGGCGCCGCGTTAAAGGCAGGGTGCTAAAAATGAGGAAACGCGGGGCCGGGGCGGCGGGGCGGCGAGGAGGGCCCGCCGGCCACTGCCTGTCCCCGACGAGGAGCCGCGACCTGCTAGCCACGGCGGTCCCTGTGCCCAGGTAATGCCACCCGCTTCCCGCTCCGGGAGCGGGGAGCCTGGGATGGGGAGGAAGGAGGTTTTGCCAGCTCACGGAGCCGCCTGGGCTGTGCCGCTTCCACTGCAGCTCGCCAGAAGCGAGTGGGGCCTCCGGAACCAGCATTGCCCGGCGGAATGGGCCAAATCAGGGCTCCACGGGACTCCCCGTGGCACGGACCAACCTGGGGCTCTGTGGGACCCCCATGGCCGGAGCCATCCGTGAGCCGGGGGGCTCCACGCCGGCTGCTTCCCCAGCAGCCGCCCCCTTTGCATCTGTGCCCCACAACGCTCTCCGAAATGCAGCAGGAAGGGAGACTCGGCTTCCCTGCCCCAGGAAGGGGGGCAATTTTCACTTCTTTTTTTGGCCGTTTCCTTTCTCAGCCCGTGCGTTTATCCATGGCTTGGGGCAGGGGGGGGCAGCATGGCCCCCCCACTTCCACTGCCTGACGGGGGCTCCCATCCGACCCACGGGATCAGTTTTCCCTCTTGTCAGCAGCCCGGACGGGCAACCGAAGCCGGGGAAGGAGGAGCCCTGGGCTGGGAGCTCCCTGGGCACGCGGGGCCAGCCCTGGGCCCCTTGGCTCTTTGCTGGGATGAGTTTGGGGGTTCTCAGCGCCACGAAGCCCCAGGTCCGAGCAGAGGCAGCCGCGAGCGCTTTGCTGCTGCTGCAAGGAGAGGAGAGAGATTCCGGGTGCCTTTGGGGCCAGGCATTCCCGGTTGGAGCAGCCCCTGCCCGTGGGGGTGCTCGGCCGCTCGGGCTCATGCCGGGGGGTTTACGTCGCGGTGCGGGAGCCAGAGCCCCTCGCTGGGGTCTCGGAGGCCGCGTGTCGCCGCGCGTCGCCCTGCGCGGGCAGCACTTCGCCTGGAGGTAACGCGATCCCGCCGGGCCCGCCTCGCAGGGGCTATATGTGGCAGCGCTTACAGCACGTTTTATTTTTAACCCCTGTTTTTTAGCTCCCTTCACTGCTTTTAGTGCACATCTGGGCCCAGAGGCCGGGGCACCCCGCGGGTGCAAGCGTGGGCGCCGAGGCTAGTGCTTGCCTGATGTTCTGCAGAAATAACTCAAGGGCACAGCATTTTTCTTGCCTTTTTTTTTTTTTTTTTTTTTTTTTTTTTTTTTTTTTTTTTTTTTTTTTTTTNGCCCTTTTTTGCCCTTTTTCCCCCCCCAGCTCACTGAAGCGATAACTCGCTCCCAAGCAAGCGCAGGAGCTGCAAAACCCCCCGGTTGCTGAGCAGCACCCGGGTGTCACTTGAGAAAACGCTGGTGGTTGCCCAGCAGCTGCCTGGGGGCTCCAGTGGCCATCAGGTCCCCCCTTGGCTTGGGGACAGCGGCCAGAGCCCGGCACCGTCTGTTGTGTTTGCAGCGCTGGTTTGCAGCAAAGCTCGGGCAAGCCGGGCCCAGGAAAAACTCGGGAGGACTCGGTTGTGCCCGGCATGGAATAACGTTCTGAGGAAAACTGAGCAAGGGCTAGAAATAAACGGCGGCGCTGGGCGACTGGGCTTGGGTTTTGCAGGGAGCTGGATTCCTTGGCATCGCTCAGGCTCTTCTTCCATCTCAGTGCGTTCTTGCTCCATCTGCATTATCGTAAAGGGAAATAAGTTTAAAAAAAGAAGTGTCTGGCTCAGAGCTGCATCCGAATTGCTTGCGCATTGCACGAGGGATTCAGCTTTTTCTCCCGCAGGCGGCAGCAGTTGATGTTGTGGTGCCTTCGGCTTGGGCACCGTGCGGAGCCGCTGCCGCCTGGGGGGCCTTGGAGCGCCCTGTCCCTGGCACGGGGAGCTGCTGCCCGGGCACGGAGCCTCTCCAGGAGCGCCCGGGTCCCACGCAGGCATGGAGCAGGTCGGGAGCCCGTGGGCACAGAGGTGTCGCCCGGTGGGACGTGCCCCTTGTTGGGGTCACGCGTCCCACCTCGGTGGGCTGTTTGCCACCGTGGAGGGACGTGTCCCATGTCGGTGGCCCCAACAGGGTCCCCCAACGGTTGTCACCGCCGCCTCCCCCTCTGCGCGGCCCTCCCGCCGCTGCGGCTGAGTCAGAGCGAAAGCAGAAGCTGCTCGGCATGTCAGCGGGGAAGCCAAGCAGAACCAGCTGCGTTATTTTAAACCTGACCTAATTTCCCCCTCCCCTTATCTTGCTCAGCCTTGTCCCAGTCCCCACTTCGTGTCCCCACCCTGGCCACTCCACGGCGCGGGCCGTTTGCTCAGGAATTTCCTAGGGAAAGCGGCAGCGTGGAGCCCCACCGAGGCTGGGGACAGAGGGGACGCGGTGGCACTTGGGGGCGGCTACGGCTCGGTGCGCTCCACGTGTTGCCCTCCCGCCGCCTCCGCGTTCTTACGGCCCCGTGAACGCCCCGGCACGGAGAGGTGGCCCCGGTTCCCACGGGGTTTCCCCACATCGAGCCCCTTCGGTTCCGGCTTCCCGTCGCCTGCACCGCGTGGCGAGAAACACCCGGAGTTCAGGGTAGCGCCCGGCTCGGAAACAAGGAGGATCACCCTAAAGGTCCCCACGCGCAGCGGGAAATCCCTTTCCGGCCTTTGCCTTTCCTGTTTTGCTGGAGCGTCCCGGGATTTTTTACCCCCCTGGTGCAGGCTCCCTGCCCTCCGTCCTTCCCCGGCCGGATGGCAGCAGGAGGCTCATCCCGTGTCCCAGCTGTTCCAGGGAGCTTTCCCGCTCATCCCATGCTGGATGTTTGGGATTGCGATATCTGCTGTGTGCGCGGCTGGATTTATCCCCTTTCTGCCTCCCTTCTGTGGTTGCACTGCTGGATCCAGCGGCCTCCCCGGACGCTTCTGCTCCTTGTGGCAGCGTCCCCAGTGGCTCCAGCATCTCCCTCCTCCCGGGCCGTGGGTGACAACGGTCCTGGGCCCTTTGCTCCCACCTCCCTTTCCATGGGCCACCACGTCTAATTAATTGCCTTTCTCTTGCCGCTCGATAGCTGGCTCTTGATCCATCTAATCGTATTTCTGTCCAAGCCGGCTTGATTGAATTTTCCCCGTAGGATATTTTGTGGCTGGGGCTGCGCGCCGCCGTGCTGGCACCCGCTGCGCTCTAGTCCCGGTCCCCATCCTGCAGCAGGGCGAGCACGGCAGTGCTGCGGCATTTGCCGGGTCTCCAAGGCGATCCTGGATGCCGGATCCTCCTGCGCCGTATCCATGGGGCGCATTGCTCACGGGGGCTTTGTGCTCATAAGATCCCAGGGGATGCAGCTCCCACCACAATCCCTGCTTCTCCACCGGCTTCTGGATGCCCTGGGAATGCCTCCGTCCCCCAGCCATGGGAACAAGGGTCCCATGTGTGCCGGCCTCTCCGCACTCACATGCACAGGGGCCGCCTCGTCAGTCCTGCCTTGTCTGGACAGCCGGAGGGTTAAAGCTGCCTCTCTCCTTGCATGCACCTTCCTCCTGCTCCCTCCTCGGCGCTCTGGCTTTTCCCCCTGCTCTGTCTCGCTGCTGTCTTGGCCGAGAGGCAGCGCGTGCCCCGGGGCGCGCTCAGCCCTGACACCCGCGCGCTGCCGTCCCGCAGGGTCGCCCGCGCGTGCCCCGTCCCGCCGCACCATGGCGTCCCGCATCGGGCTCCGCATGGAGCTCATGAAGCAGCAGGCGCAGCAGGAGGCCGAGCGCGAGCGCGTGCAGCAGCAGATGATGATGAACTACGTGCAGCAGCAGCGCATGCCCGTGGCGCCCAGCCCGGCCATCAACACCCCCGTGCACTACCAGTCCCCGCCGCCCGTGCCCGGAGAGGTGCTCAAGGTAGAGTCGGGGGGTGTCCGGGGTGTCTGGGTGCTGAGCAGGCAGCACGAGGGTTCCTGACGTCTTCCTTCTGGCACGGGGCGTGCAGGTTCAGTCCTACCTGGAGAACCCCACCAGTTACCACCTGCAGAAATCCCGGGATAAGAAGGTCCAGGCCTATCTCTCGGAGACCTACGGGAACAAGTTCGCCGCTCACGTCAGCCCCGTCAGCCACTCACCGAAGCCGCCCCCGGCCGCCTCTCCCGGCGTCCGTCCCGGCCACGTGCTGTCCTCGTCGGCGGGCAACAGCGCGCCCAACAGCCCCATGGCCATGCTCAACATCGGCTCCAACCCGGAGCAGGAGGTAAGGAGGTCGGCGCCGCCAGCGCTGCCACGGATCCGGTGCCCTGGCTGGGTACATCAGAGCCCGCCTTTCCCTTGCAGTTAGGTGAGGTCATCGATGACATCATGCGCCTGGATGACGTCCTGGGCTACATGAACCCCGAGGTGCACATGCCCAACACGGTGAGTCTCGGCACCGGGAAAGCACCCGCTCCCGGTGCGTGGGCAAACCTGTTGGGATGCCGCCCACCTCTGGAGCCATCCGGGAAGCCGGTGACCGTCACCGGCAGGAGCCTGAACCAGGGAGGGATGGGGAAGAGCTGGGCGGTCCCGCGCATGCGGGGCTGGGCAGGTGGAGAAGTTCCCCTTTCCGCCTGCAAACTGCAAGAGCCAGTTCGTCAGCTTCTTTTGCTCTTTTAATGATAGTTTGGAGCCTTTGCATGGAGCTGGAGGGATGGGAGAGGGAATAACGCTGCATCTGCGGCGTGGCGGATTTTGATGTTGGGAGCAGCAGCGTCTCCCAAAGCTTTGGGCCGGGCCGGACCTGGCCGGGGCAGCGCTGGCTGCGGGAGCCGGTGCCGCGCAGTGGGATGCATCCTGCCAGGCCCTCCTCGGATGTGATTCATGTGCCCTATTTTAGATGCCAGTCGTGGGAGGGGATCCATGGAGCCCTTTGAAGTCCTGTTTTCTTTGCTACCCTGATTATAGCTATTTTAAGGGCTGGCAAGACAAATTATACCTGTCTGCTCTCCTCGCTCACGTCCCGCAGGCCGAGGAGCTGGGGCCGAGCTCGGACCCGGCAGCAGCGCCCGGCTTTGTCTCCCTATGGACCTGACCCCCATGTCCCTTTGCTTTGCAGCTGCCCATGTCCAGCAGCCACATGAACGTATACAGCGGGGACCCGCAGGTGACCGCCTCCCTCGTGGGTGTCACCAGCAGCTCCTGCCCCGCCGAGCTCACGCAGAAGAGGGAGCTGACAGGTAGGTCCTCGTCCCCCCTCGTCCCCCAGGGGGTACCCAGCCCGGGATGCCCTCCGTTGAGCTTGGGGGTCTCCGTTACAGATGCTGAGAGCCGAGCCCTGGCCAAGGAGCGCCAGAAGAAAGACAATCACAACCTGAGTGAGTCCCGCTGCCTGCGCACCCTGTCCCGCTCCCCGTCTTGCCGAGCCGGGATCGCTTCCCAGCCTGGATCACCCTGCGATTTCCCCCTGCAGTCCCCAGAGTGATTCCCAGGCTGGAAAATGCCTATGCCGAGGGAGGCATCCTGTTATTATTCCCATTAGCAGTGGGAGGAAGGTCAGAAGACCCTGCTGGGGTGGTGGATTGGGCTTCCTGGTGCAGAGTTTGCAGCTGGGTGCAGCTGAGACCTGGAGAGCTCGGTGCATGCTCCTCCCCACGGTCTGCAGGGTATCCACAAGCCAGATCTCCTGTATTTATGCTCTACCAAAACACTGACCCCAGCAGTTCCTTGTCTTTAAGTGCCCCGAGCCTGGTGGGGCTGGCGGTGGGGCGCAGCAGGGTCCCTTCCTCGGCGCCAAGGGAGCAGCAGAGGGGGTGCAGGGTGACAGGGTGTCTCTGCGCCTCCTGTGTCCTCATTGCCTCCCCTTTCTTCTCGCCCCGTAGTCGAGAGGCGGCGGAGGTTTAACATCAACGACCGCATCAAGGAGCTGGGGATGCTGATCCCCAAGGCCAACGACCTGTACGTACCGCGGGAAGCCCGAAGAGCCGCGGGCTCTGGGGATGCTCAACCTGCTCCCGGCGGGTTTAGCTGAGGGGTTTTTTGGGGGAGCGGGGTGAGAGGCCGCGTGGCTGCTCGGGAGAGGCAGACGCTGATGCCTTCCTCCACCCTGTGCCGCAGGGACGTGCGCTGGAACAAAGGGACAATCCTGAAGGCCTCCGTGGACTACATCAAGAGGATGCAGAAGGACTTGCAGCGGTCACGAGACCTGGAGAATCACTCCCGGCGCCTGGAAATGACGAACAAGCAGCTCCTGCTCCGCATCCAGGTGGGTTCCCCCGGGCTCTGCTCTCCCTCTGTCCTCCTGCCGCTGCCAAAGCTGCTCCTCGGGCCCCACAAGCATCTCGTGGAGAGCATGGACCAGCTTGTGTCTCTCCAAAGCCATCCCCATATTGACCACAGCCTCGCTGGGAAAACTGCTTCACGTCTGCCACTGCTTTGCGTCACCCTTGTGCCCTCGTCCACACGAATGGTGACACGTTGGCCCCACTAAAGCCCCTGTGTGCTCTCTTGGCAGGAGCTGGAGATGCAAGCCCGGGTCCATGGGCTGCCCACGTCCTCGCCCTCGGGCGTCAACGTGGCCGAGTTGGCTCAGCAGGTGGTGAAGCAAGAAGCCAGCGGGGACGAGGGGACGATGGAGCCGCCGCTGCTGCCCCTGGATGCCGAGGCGCAGCCCCAGCCCACGCTGCCGCCGCCGCCCCAGTCTCCCTTCCACCAGCTGGACTTTAGCCACAGCCTGAGCTTCGACGACGGCTCCGGCGGCTTCCCGGACAGCCTGGAGCCCGGCCACAACCTCTCCTTCCCTTCCCTATCCAAGAAGGATCTGGACTTGATGCTGATGCAGGACACCATGTTACCCCTGGCTTCCGACCCCTTGTTCTCCGCGATGTCCCCGGAGGCCTCCAAGGCCAGCAGTCGCCGGAGCAGCTTCAGCATGGAGGACACAGACATGCTGTGACCGGGAGCCGCGCTGGCGCCGGGGGCAAGGGCTCGAGACCGGCTAGCGAAGTTCCGGGGCGCTCCTCCTCGCCCGCCCTCATGAGGAGCGGCCCTGCCGAGCACTTTTCCAGGTCGGAGTGCGTCTTCTCTATGCAACGGGGATCTCGGTTCAAGGCTTGCCGGGAACCGGAATGTCTTTTGCAAGCTTCTCGCCAGCAGCTCGAGCAGCAACGGACTGACTGCGGATTTCACAGCCTGGGAGCATGATCTCGGCTGCTTTGCCTTGCAGCAAAACCCTCCTGGATCCCCCGCCAGCCCCAGGGCAAAGCTCAGGAGGAGCCTTAAAGCCCCTGGGAGCTGGGAGGAGAGTCCCGGGTTTTCCTCGGCTCGCTTCTCACTTGCATCCTCCTCCTGTGATCCTGTGCTCCCTCCAGCTCTTCCCAAGTTGGGGCTCTGGGCCTTGCAGACACGTTGCCACGTCCCAGCTGGGGTTTCTCCTTCGCTTTCGGGTGACGGGGCAGAGCGGGATAGAAGTGCCCGATTAGAGCAAGTGAATTTGTGGAGCACCAGATGTGTTTTCCAAGTGAGCTGGGACTGTGCCTGCAAATTCAGGACCTTCCAAAGTGTTGGGTGTAGAAAGGCGGCTGATGCTGGGTCTGTTTGGATGAACCCCAGTCTCGGAGCAGTGGCCAGGGGAGAGCCTCCGTTTGCACCTCTGTCCCAGGACTCCCACTTTGGCACCACAGGCAATTCCCCATCCCGTCCTCGGTGGCTGCAGGAAGCCTCGAGGCTGGGATTTTCCCATTGGATCCCATTTCCCCATTGGATGAGGCAAGTGGAACTCCTGAGCACTGCTCCGGTGTCCCGGGGTTGGTCCAAACAAGAACTGCAGTGCAATGCACAGGGGCTTTTCCGCCTTCGGCATTATTCCCTTCTCCAGAGGCTTTGGCTGCCGCATCCAGCCTCAGCAGCCTCTGGAAATGAGCTCCACGAGACCAGGGGACCTCCGAATGTCCCCGTGCCGTCTGCTGGGATGCAGCCAGGCGGAGGTGGAGATGCAGGTCCATGCGCTCCCGACGGCGGCGGGAGCTGCATCCCGCAGCCTCGTGGTACTGGGGCTGCATCTCCTCCCGCCTCGGGCATTGCCACGTCGCATTGTGGCTCTGCAGCGTTTTCTGGGGTTACTTTTGGGATGGAAAACTGATGCTTACGGAAAACGGAGAGCCTGCGCCTGCATCGGGGTGCCGAGGGCTGTGGCCAAGGCGTCGGGAGATGCCTTGTCGCCTTTGCCAGGCTGGAGAGGCTACTTCTTGCCCGTGGCTCCTAGGGCTTGTGTCTGTCCCTGTTGTCACTGCCCTGTCCCACAGCTTGATCCAGTTTGCATCCCCGTCACCAGTGGGGAGATGGGAGCACAGCTGGCCCGGCAGCAAGGAGCCGAACAGGGGTCCGCAGCAAGTGGAAATGGGAGGAGGAAAGGAAGGAGGGAAGGAAGGAAGAGCATCTTTAGGGAAGCCCTTGGGCCCCGGCTCCACGGGCAGGTGCCAGGAGCCGCATCCCGGTGAGGCTACATGGAGCGGGCGGATGTGGCGGCACCGGGAGCGATGCTGCTGGATTTGGGGCCATCTCCCCTCCACGTCCCCGTCCCTGTGACCAGGAGGAGCCCGGCCCAGGAGGTGGCGGGGCGGCAGGTTGTAGCCGGTGGCACCGGTGGCTGTGACATTTGCGGTGCCCCGGGTGCCATCAGCAACCACTCAGCCCGAGCGGTGGCATCTTCCCAGGCTCTGAGTAACAACCGTTGTGGATTACTATTTTTTTTTTTAATCTTAATCTTTTGGGGTTTTTGTTTTGTTTTTTTTGTTTTGTTTTGTTTTTTAAATGCACTGTGCTCTGATTAAAAAATTTTACTACTGTTTTATAAACAAATGTATAAAAGAATGAACTGGAATGGAAGAAGAATCATTAAAATATATTTATTTACAACATCCCCGAGCGTCGCCCTGCGGCTTCTGTTTGTTCTCCCTGGGGTAGAAGGAGGCTCCTGAGAAAAGGCTCCCGGCGTTCCCGAGCGGAGGCTCCCGGCGTTCCCGAGCGGAGGCTTCTGGCATTCCTGAGCAGAGGCTCCCGGTGTTCCTGAATGGAAGCTTCTGGCGTTCCTGAGCGGAGGCTCCTGGCATTCCCAAGCAGAGGGTCCTGGCATTCCTGAGTGGAGGCTCCTGGTGTTCCTGAATGGAAGCTCCTGGCATTCCCAAGCGGAGGCTCCCAGCATTGACATTCCCAAGCGGAGGCTCCCGGCGTTCCCGAGCACAGGCTACCGGCATTGACATTCCTGAGCAGAGGCTCCTGGCCTTCCCGAGCGGAGGCTCCCAGCATTGACATTCCCAAGCGGACGCTCCTGGCCTTTCCGAGCGGCGGCTCCCGTCGTTCCCGGCCAGGCGGGCGCCGCTGCCGTGCGCCGACGCGCCGTGGCGGAAGGTGGTGCTGTCGGCACGGTTCTCCCCGCGCCGCTGCCCGCCGAGCGCCGCTTGCGCTGGCCTCGGCAACGGGAGGAGAAGCAGCGATCCGGGGTCCCGTGGGGACAGAGCCGCTCTGCTCCGTGGGAATGTCGGCACGCTCGGAGGAGAGAATCCCATGGGAAGGAGGTGCCAGGCGCTCGGGAAAGGCGCAACCCGAGTGCGTCCTGCAATGCGCTAACGAGAAGCAGCCTTGGCTCTTAATTAACGATAGCGGCAGGATCCTGGCCATCCCGGGGCTGCGCTGGGATGCAGCCGTTCCTGCTTGGAGCTCCGGGACGTTGCTGTCTGTTGCTTTTGGGTGGCATTTGTGGGTGACGAAGGGGGCTGCGCGCAGGGCCACCCTGGTGCCATCCGCTCTGCTGCAGCGGATACCGACCCTCTGCCTGCCGGGATGCTCTGTGGGAACGGAATATCCCACAGAGGGATATGGAAGCAAAGAGTCCTCATGGGGTCATGATCAAACATGTGGGTATGTGCACAAAAAAAAAACCCAAAAATGTCCTAAAATAGCTCCCCAGGATGGAAAACCACGGGGAAACGTGGGAATCTTCATTAGAAGGGGCAGGAGAAGCAGGTGGGGTGGGGACAGAACGAGGAAGTCGTTTCAGACGTTTAAAAAAAAAAATCCCGATTTGATTTATCTAGGGAGCGTGAACACTAAATAGAGAACAACGCCTCAAGTGTGAATTATTTCCTATATTAACACGGAGAAAAACTGATAGCCTTTCGGTGCCAAGAGAATAGCGGGGAGGCAGGAGGGGGTGCGGGGCCGGGTTTGCTCACTCCTTATCAGGCGCAGATCAAAATTTATTCCCAGGATGAGGCCTGCGGCCCGGCTGAGGCCCTAGAGATTTTTAAGGGCCTAATTAAGAAAACAGGATGAAAATGGCGAAATAAGAGGGCAATTTACTTCTTGCAGAATAGGGAGATCAAATCAACTTATGAGCAATTAATGTGCACAAGGAGAGAATAAAGGGATGCCGGGATATGGTAGAGGGCCTCATTTTAATGACATGCTCTGGTGTTGGCATAGAGGATTACTCTGAAGGTCAGATGTAGATTGAAACGACCTTGCAGATTCTTAACCCTCCTTCCAATTAATAGAACCAACTCGGAAATGCAAAAGCCGCCGGCTCGGAGCGCCGCCGTCCCTTTATGTTCAGAAGGAGGGGGAAAAAAAAAAGAATTATAAAGGCGAGCGAGGACGAAAGGGGGTTTCCTTGGCTTGGAAAACAGCTGCTGGAGACGCGGCTCGAGCGGGAGAGAAGGGCTCTTAATTACAGAGCGCGGCCGCTCGGAGGAGCGGGAAAAAGGGAAAAAAATAAAAAGGGAATTGGCAACCGGAGCGGGATATAAAGGGAGGGCAGCGTGCTGGGGGCTTCCTGCTTCCCGGGATCTCGGCCCCGCGGGATGGGGATGCTGCAGCCGCACTGGCTCCGGGTGCTCCGGGATGCTCCGGGTGCTGGGATGCAGCATCCCCTGCACTCCCGGCACCGGCTTCTCCCGCTCGGCGCTCCGGGAGCTTCAGGAACAGCTGCTCCTGTCTCATCCCTCGTCCTGCTCCTTCGGGGGATCCGGTAAAAGCAGGAGGTTGTTGCTCCTTGCAGGGGATCCCTGCGCGTGACTGAGTGCGACTGGAACCATTGGATGCGGCTGCAGGAAACACTTCCAAGGGCAGCAGCGAGGCCGGTCCCTGGGGGAGCACCTGGCTCCCAAGGGGGAATTCGGCCTGTTTTTCCCACTGATATTTTTTTAAAGCTCTGGCAATAGGGATCCCCCGGCCCCCGGAACCTGCTGCATTCAGGGCAGGGAGCACCCGGATCGGCGCCCAGAGCACCGTGCGGGCAGCCGGGAATGGCGGGAAGAGTGGGAAGTGCCAGGGCAGCGAGGGAGAGCAGAGAGCAACGCTCCTGTGCCAAGGGCAAGCAAAAGTGCTGCATTAATCTAACCAGAAATCCCTTTTTTCTGGTACTTTTTGGACCATATAGACGCCCCAAGCACCGCTCCGGATGTGCAGAGCCTCCTTCCCCAGCTGCATCTCCGCACCCGAGTGCTCAGCCACCACCTTTTCCCAAGGCTGCTCCAATCAGGAGCCTTCCCAACACTTCCCTCCTCTCCAGGAGGCTCCAGCTGCAGATCCGCAGCCGCCCCAGCCGGCGTGGGATCCTCCGGCCTCTTCCCCGTGTTCCTGAGCTGCTTTAATCAGCTCCTCGTTCTCATTTCATGCCTTTCTCTTCCCTTTTTTTTCCCTTTTTTTTTTTTTTTGAGGGGGCAGTGAAATTTATACAATATTTAAGCAGCCCAGTAGAGTCCTGGAAGATATTATTAATGTAAAAGGGACAGGCTGGAAATGCACTTGAACCTGGTTACAATTAGAGGGTGATTTTTCTAAAGGTCAATGAATTCAGATAATATCCACAGGGGGGAAAAGAAATTTAATACCTTTTTAGTGAATTAATTAATTATAATATTATATCGGCTTGGGGTTCTTTTCCAGAGTGATTAAGGGAACGATCTGTCTTCGGAGAGACCGGGGAAGCCGGCACGAGGCTGGTGGAGGGGAAGGGGGAGCCGAACGTGCCATAACGGAGCCTTCTCTTTCCCTGGAAAAACTCACCCTATTTCCAGCCACAGGATCCTGACGGACCCTTTCATTGCAGCCTTGGGCACAGGGATTATTTGGGATTTTTCTCCCTTTTTTTTAATCTTTCAGAATGGGTTTGGAGATTTTCTCTGCATTGCGGATGCTGGATCCGGTGCCCCCGGTGCGGGGACCCGGTGACAGGAGTTGGTCCCCGCGCGGTGCCCTTGCGCACACCCATGGAGCGGTGCCTTTGTGCCTCGGTTTCCCCACCTGAGACACCAACACCTACCTGCATGTTGATCAAAATGCCCCAGTTTTCCCTCAAAACCTGGTCCCTGCCATCGCCAGCCCCTCGGATGGGAGCGGGCTCCATCCCGGCACCAATTCCAGCCCCAGCAGCGCTCCCAGTCCATCCGCAGCCCCAGACGAGGCTGGAATTTGCACGCCTGGCTCAACCAGCCTCAAAATTAATTAGGGTCTTTTACATTAAAAATTAACACAACCTTTCTGGATCTATGTTCTTCCAGCGCAGGAGCGGGCCAGGCTCCCCCAGCGGGAGCAAAAAAATCTCTCTTTTTTTGTTCTTCCCTAATTCTCTCTGTGTTTTTTAAAGCCTGGGCCACTTGGACTCATTAATCCTGGGATCCTGGGAGCCAGGGAAGTTGGAGCTTGGTCACTGCCTTCTATCCTGGTGAAGGGGAAGGTGTTTCAAGGCCAATGCTAAAAACCTGATGCACAAGAGCCCGGCGGGCGCCAAGGGCCAAAACTGCTGCAGAAGCCGCTCTGCAATCCCGTGTCCCTTGTGCAAATACCTTTCTATAAGTAAGTCATATATTTTTTTTGAGTAAAAGCAGCTTTTTTGGGGCATCACGGGGCAGTTTTAAGCGCTGGTGCCTTGGTGGCAGGAAACGCTGCTAACAGAGCGGGATTAGCCGGTTTGCGTCCGTCTTTAGCTCGATCCGAAAGCAGAGCCCATGTTACGGGATGGAGAGCGTCACCGCACGGGGATTTGCAGCAACCCGTGTCCCCGCTTCACTCCATCCCGTCCGCTCCCTGGCTCTTCCCTGTTGAGATGCAGCAGCCAGAGCCACAGGGCCCTGTATCCGTGTCCGGGAATGACGAGCAGCAGATGGGGATGGAATTCAAGGATTTGCCCAGCTGCTTTTTGGGGGAGTCATGGGCAGCATCATTCAAAGCCCGAGGGCCTGGGCACACGCTGGAATCGCAACACTTTCTCTCTCCTCCCTCTCCCCAAATGGATCACGGTGCTTTCCAAGCCCCTGGTCACCCCCTTTCCCCCCATTCCCTGCTCTTTCACCCCCTGCTCCAAGCCCTTTCCTCCCCCTTTTCCCCCTGCGCCAGCCCTCCCCGCTGCCGGCGAGCGCCCGCTCGCTCCCATTGTGCTATCTTTGGGTCCTAAATTAAAATTTATGACATCTTGAAATGAGCAGTGAGGGTAATTTTGCTTCTGAGCGAAGATGCTAATGAGTCCCCTTAATGGCGTGAATAAGGAGTTGACGGGTCGTGTGTCACTTTGTGCCGCCCGTGCTGGTGGTGTAATGGCCGCAGTAAGTGTCTGTAATTATACCCTGTCTCGCTGTATTTTGGCAGCCGTGGTGGGAGAGCAGGCGGCTGAGCCGCGCGCGAGGCAGGCGGAGGGAGAGGGGAGAGGGCTGGAAAAATCCCAGAGCCTCCAGGGATGCTCCGGGATGCGTCTCCACAGGGCGGCGGCGATGCCCGGTGCCGGTCGCGGATGGGCAGCGCCGGCTCTGCCTCTTGCTGCTGTTTTAAACAAGGTCACAAAGTCCTCGTGTCCCCTCGTGCTTCATTGGAGTCCCCTCCGATGGTGGGGGAGTGATGCTGCTCCGGTCTTGGTGCAGGGGCTTCACGTCCTTCGGGAAACGGTGCTTTCCGCAGGATGCAGGGATGCCCAAGGAGGCAGGTTTCTCCTCCAGGAGCACCAATCTGCTCACTTAGGGCTTCACTCTGCCCAAGGAGCTTCTCCTGGGGATCGCTTGGTGCTCCAACCACCTTGAGACACCCTGCCCGGTCACGGTCCAGCTCCAGCTTGTGGGAGTGATGCTGCTCCAGGCTTGGCTGCTGCAAAAGGGCTCCACGTCCTTCGGGAAATAGTGGTGCTTCTCACAGGATGCAAGGATGCCCAAGGAGGCAGNTAGTCACGGTCCTGCTCCAGCTCGTGGGAGTGATGATGCTCCAGGTTAGGTGCTGGGCTGCTGCAACGGGGGTCCATGTCCTTCGGGAAACAGTGGTGCTTTCCGCAGGATGCAAGGATGCCCAAGGAGGCAGTTTCTCCTCCAGGAGCACCGATCTGCTCACTTAGGGCTTTGCTCTGCCCAAGGAGCTTCTCCTGGGGATCGCTTGGTGCTCCAACCTCCTTGAGACATCCTACCCGGTCGCTGTCCAGCTCCAATGCTTGGGAGTGATGCTGCTCCAGGCTTGGCTNCGGTGACCGCTTGGTGCTCCAACTCCTTGAGACATCCTACCCAGTCGCTGTCCAGCTCCAATGCGTGGGAGTGATGCTGCTCCAGGCTTGGCTGCTACAATGGCGCTTTGTGTCCTTCAGGAAACAGTGGCACTTCCAATAGGATGCAAGGATGCCCAAGGAGGCAGGTTTCTCCTTCAGGAGCACCAGTCTGCTCACTTAGGGCTTTGCTCTGCCCAAGGAGTTTCTCCTGGGGAGGGTTTTGTGCTCCAACCTCTTTGAGACACCCTGCCCAGCTGCGGTCCAGCTCCAGCTCGCGGGAGTGATGCTGCTCCGGGCTTGGTGCTGGGCTGCTGCAACAGGGTTCCGTGTCCTTCGGGAAACAGTGGTGCTTTCCGCAGGATGCAAGGATGCCCAAGGAGGCAGGTTTCTCCTCCAGGAGCACCAATCTGTCGCTTAGGGCTTCACTCTGCCCAAGGAACTTCTCCTGGGGACGGTTTTGTGCTCCAACCGCCTTGAGACACCTTGCCCGGTCGCGGTCCAGCTCCAACGCGTGGATGTGTGTGACAGTGTGAGCTCGAGGGGTGACACGCGCCCTTGGGGACTGCCCCATGCTAGGCGCTGCCATGGGGCATCCCATCACCACGTAGCACCCAAACGGGCCCGAGCGCGTGCAGAACACCCCGGTCCTCATCTCCCGCGTGGTGGGAGCCCCGGGCACAGGTCGGGCATCGCCGCGGCGCCCGCTCGCTGCGCTCTAAGGCGAGGGGAGCGCCGCGCTCGCCGCTGTCGCGGTGCCGAAGCGCTGCCGTGCGGACGGCGCTTTCAAGTATTTTTGACAAGGGTACTAATTAAATCTTAATTGACACCGCACTAATTAGCTTCTTAATTACATGGAACCACATAATTAGCAGCGCACTCCGTGCTAATTGTTAATTAGGAAAACCAGGCTTCCCCCTGTCCCCCCACCCTGCCCTCCCCTTGCGTTGTCACGTTTAACCAAGGAGCCCTGTGCTGGGAGAGGGGGACGGAGCAGGGAGAATCCCAGTGCCAGGGGGTCCCCATGGGCAAACGGGGGCTGCACTCGTGTCCCTGGGCTGAGCTAGGGGGGTCCTGGGGACACGGGGGGGTCCCGGGTGCAGGTGCTTGTTCGGGAGCTTTGAGGATGCTGCATTGGGGATGCCTGCGGGGCTGGTACCAGTCCCATTGCCCTGGCCCAGCTGCACCCCTGAAGGGGCATTTTCATCCCCCAAAAAGGCCCTTTTAACCCCTCTCCTCCATCCTCACCTGCTCTCCAGCAGCTCAGTTCAGGCCACAGGGTCCCCCCTTGCTGCATCTCCAAGCCCCAAGGTCCCCCAGGCCACCCTCCTTGCACCAGGAGCAAAGCTAGATCCCCAAGGCTGCCCTTTTGGTTGTCCCTATCTTTTTCCCCCCCTTTTTTTTAGCAGTGCGGGTTTCCAGGAAACGCAAAAACGGTTCAGCAGCCGCTGCAGCACGAGGAGCGTCACGAGCGCGCGGAGGCGGCAGCCCCTGTTTACAGCGGGGGGAGCAAATACCCACGTTGGCATCGGAGGGGGAAGAAGGAAGAGCAAAAAGGAAGAGGTGAGAAAATCGTTCGCATTTGACAAATCTTTCTAATTAGGGGCCAATTATGTCCTCAGATTCCTAATTGGGATTCCGGCAGGTTTTCAGGCTTGTAGGGTAATTACAGGCTCATAATTCTATTAAGATGGAAATTTGGGAGAAATACCTTATCATAACATTTGGATTTTGCCATCTGTGTTGACAGGCCGGAGCCCGGGTGGGAAGGGGATGCTCCCGCGTTGGGGAGCCCAAGGGGGAAGAAATGGGTCAGAGCATCTGTGGGTCCCCCAGGATGTTCAAGGGGCCCAAGGGGCCATGGGGCGCTGGGAATGGGGGTCCTCATCAGCATCATCACTTTTCTGGGTGCAAAAAGGGAGCAATTGGTGCCCAGAGCTCTTAGCAGCCCCAGGAGCGTGAGGATCCTGGGAATGCTGCGAGCAGGATGCCAGAGGCTTCCCGGCGTTTTAGGTGACCCATGGGTGCACGTGCAGTGACACCTGTGGCAGGGACACACATGCCTCTTTATGCAGCCAGAAACCCTCCGCCAAATCCAGGAAAAATCCCGCCTGGCAGAGCTTCCAGGTGGTGGATTTTCCATCTTGCTGCTCCCAAATCCTGGCTGTTCGGCATAGGCCTGGAGCTGCCTTTTGGCTCTTGCTAAGCGGATCTCCGTCCCTGCAGGGACAAGGGTGCAGCAGGGAGCACATTGCTGCAGCGGGAGAGCAGCAAAGCCAGCGGCTCCCTCGGTTTTCCGAGTGCAGCTGGAGCAGACAAAGGCGGGCATTGTTTCCCATCGCCTTCGGAGCGGGATGCAGCAGGCAGGATGCCGGGCAGCTCCCATGTGCCTTGGCTCCATGCCCATGTGGGATATACGTGGGATATATATGGGGGATACGCGGCACCGGAGAGGGATACAGAGCAGCTCCGAGGCAGCAACGGCCCCTTAAGCCAAGATAGCAATTTGAGGAGGCTACCCTGGATGCCAACGCTCAAATATATATTTTTTTCTAGTAAAATCAGATGTGGGTAATTATTTTAATTTGGGTTATGGGATGCAATGAAGCTTCTTCAGGATGTGCAGATTTTTAACAACACCAGAAAGAAGGAGGAGGGGGAAAAAAAAACCCTTCTTGGCCGTAAGAGCTTCGTTTCCTTTGATCTTTTGTGCGAGGCTCTTATCGGCCCCGAGTGGGTTTACGCGCTGCCAGATAGGGAATAACGCAGCGCCGAGATAAGCCGCAGCCCCGGCCCTGCCTTTGTGCAGCGGAGTCGATAGGACTGGGAAAATGTTTACTGGGAGCCCGGGAGGGAATCGGCCCCCGTGCAGCTGAGGGGTTACTCTGCGTGATCATTACTCTGCATGATAATTGCTCTGAATGATAATTAACGGGTGGCAGGTTCTGCCTGGGCCCTCTCCCTGCCCCGTGGATGCTGCTGGCATTTGGGGACACGGTAAAAAAGTCCCTCTGGAGCGGTGGCGTCCCTCCTGCAACCACAAATTGGCCACTTCCTTTGGAAAAGCCTTTGGAAGAGCCTCTTCCACCCCAGAAATCGGCCCGTTTTGGGGCCAGTACAGGGAATTGGCAGGAGTTAACAGCTCCTTGCAGGGAATGCGCTAATGGGCAATGGAAAGGGATGCACAAAACTGGATTTCTACCATCTCCTCCAGAATGAGTCCGCCCTAGGGACACAGTGGGGACTCCTACAGGTGCCAGGAGGAATTTCCAAGGAATTTCCAACTCCACAAGGACATTGCTCCCTCCTGGGATGGGGCCACATGGCTCAGGGAACAGCACCTGGGGGTCACCAAGAAGAGGGGCTGCTGCCACGTAATCGTTTTCCCATTAATCTGGCTTTTTATTATTATTATTATTGTTATTATTATTAAACATCTCTCTTCTCCCAAATCATCTCGAAGCTGTGGCGAGGTCCCTGGTAATAGCTCCATAAATTTCAGCCATAAAAAGTAATGGAGGGAGACAAATGAGATAATTAGGAATAAATCTTGGCGAGGTCTCTATTCATCAACATCCCCCAGAACCGACCAATATTCCAAATCATTAGCAAAGCCCGTAATTAACAAAGAGCCAAGGCTTCCAACGTTAATAAAGCGCTCTCAACTCTATATTATCAGGTAGTGGCTGACGAATCAGCCCCGTTAATATTATGGCTTTTGTTAAGGATCTTCTTTCTTTCTCTCTCTCTTTTTTTAAAGCTAAAAACCCTGTGTCATTTTTTTTTCATTTCGCTAAATTTTAATTAGATTTTGCATGTGCATCTGTAGAGGGCAAGTGAGGGGACAAAGAGACTTTTTTTTTTTTCCTTTTATACTTAGGGACACTAGAAAAAGCAGTCAGATTTTATTTTTTTTCTATCATTCCTTCCTTTATTCACTTTTCTGGACCTGCATGCTCATTTTGCAGGAAAATGTTCTCCAAGGTGGTACAAAACAGCAGCCGATTTTATTTCTCCCCTCGCCTGCTCCATCCTCAGTATTTGGGGACGCTGGTGGCAGCTGCCAGGTGCTCGATGCCTCTGCCAGCAGCTCCAACACCTTGCGACGGGATTCCAGGTGGGATTTCCCATTGGAGCAGGGATCCAGCTGCTACCCTGGGAGCCTCAGTCTGCAGCAGGGAAGTGCTGCAGGAAAACTGCTCACCCATTTCCCTACTCCAGCTTGGAGTAGCTTGGAGGCTGCTCCAAAATTATATAGTTTTATCCATAATAAAGCTAATAAAATAATTTAAAAATACATAATGGTGACACTGCTGCATGCCTGGTCATAGGAGGTCTCGTAGGTTCCTCCGGACACCCCATGTCCTGGTCCCCAGCACAGGGAGCACCAGGGGACTCGAGGCAGCTCCGGGCTGAGCTGCAGGGAGCCGGATCCCTGGGAAAGCCCTTCCCAATGGAGGGGCTGGTCCATGGACACGTGGATTTTACGGAGCAGAGGCGGCAGCCCTGGTCGCAGGAGGCTGCGGGAGGCCCAGCAGGTCGGGGAGTTTGTGCCAACAGGGGTAGCCGCACATCTAGGAGGGACAAGAGGGATTCTGCAAGGACGGATGCAGATCCCAATAGGAGCGGAGTGCTGCAGCGAGGGAAATGCAGCTTCCCACTTGCCTTTAGGAGCTGTTGCTTTGGCTCTGCAGCTGTGCAAGGCCACGTGCAAGTGCTGAAAAAAGGTGGGTGCAAAACGCGAGCAAGGGGCATTTCTGCAGAGCTGCTCTGAGCAGGGCCCTGCACCTTCCCTGGGCTCGATTCAGGCAGTGATTAGAGCAGAATGCACCGATTCGGGGTGGTAATTAGAGCAGAATGCACCGATTTGGGGCAGTGATTGGAGCAGAATGTACCGGGCTGGCTAAAACCAGCAGAGAGGGACGGCAGGAACCCGGCCAGGCTGGTTCTGCAGGCTGTGCAAGGGGCTTTGCCGAGCACCACCGTCGTGCGGCTCTTTCTGGCGCTTTGTGCAACCACCCAAGGGCATTTCAGTCTGTTCCTGACCAGTGCTATTTTTATGCTGGGCTGAGCCTTCATTAGCAACAGCCTTTGCTCAACGTGGAATCATTCAGATAATAAAAGAGCCCTTTTTGCTGAGAAATAATTCAGTGTAAACATAAAGCCAAGGGGGACATAAACCACAGCCTGGAACTGTGCAGACTTCACGGGATGTTAGCGCATGAGGGTGTTAGAGCCAGAAAACACCCGTTCCAGGACCAGGGCAGCCCAACGGGCACCAGGACAGCCTTGTCACCCCTGTTACCTGCATGGACCCAGCACGGCAGCCCTGTGTAGGGGTCACGGCTGCAGCTGCAGCTCGTTAGCAGTAATTAGAGCATTGCATCGGTGTGCCAGTGTCCTGGGGGCTCCGGTAAGGCGACAGGACTGGTGCTGGAGCAGTGCCACCTCTACCAGGTGCCATGCAGAGCTAGGGGCACCAGGGCTACCCATGCAGCCTAAACAGGTTGGGCACGAAGGAGAAGGAGCCGTTTTAGTCCTAATCCTCCCCCAAGAGCCTGGAAAAAGAGCTCGAGGGCTTGTCTGCTTCCAGGGGCTGCAACCACGAGGCCTTTCCTGGGAAGGGCAGAGCCAACAAGGAAACATCTGGGACGAAGTCTCAACGCAGGCTCTGGAAAAGCAGTGTCTTGAGCACAACGTGGGAGCCCAATAAGGGATGAAGCCTGGAAAACTGCTGGGTGCAGAGCAGAAGCATCAGGACTGCAGGGCAGCCGGTGGGAAGAAGAGGATCCAGCTCCAAAACTGCAAGAGCCGAGAGGCCCCTTGAGCCCCTTCCACGTGGTTGTGCACTGGGGAGCATCACCCACCCGGGGCGGCAAGAGGGTGTCCTTCTCCCCCAATATGCCAAAAACCTCCTCCTGTTTCATACCAGGCAAGAGGAACATGCACTTACCCTGGCTGCTCACCCCGGCACGCGGCAAGAGGAGCCTTTGCTTCACGAGGAACCTGTTATAATCCCCGCACTCAGGTGAGTCCCAGCAAACTCACCGCTTGCAGGGGCTGCAATGCAGGAAAATCTCCCGTGTGTCCATAGTAGCACCCGAGGGGCTGCAGCAAAACCCACCCGTCGCCCTCGTATCACAGCGCATCCAGCAGCCCTGGCTGCTCCCCTCCTTCCTCTGCAGCTTGGGGCTGGTTACTGAGCCTCCGACGTCTCTTTTAATCTATCTAATAAAGATTTATTTATTTATTTAGCCGGCAGAAGTGTCTTGGTGCTTTTGGGCTAGCATTTTGCCGAGCAAACCCTGTTAAATCTCTGCTAAGACGACAGACTTCTTTAGCTGTCCCTAAGAGGGGCAGAGGCCGGGCGTTTCTTGACTAGAACCGGGGTGTTTCTGTCTCTGGATTTGCACACAGAGCCTCGTGCCAGCGGGCACCCGTTCCCAGCGCGAGCGAGCCGGGATGTGCAGGTCGTCCCTTCACTAGAGGGCAGCAGCATGCCAAGGAAATTCCCAGTCTGCCCAGTTTTGGGATGAGCCAGGCGGGAGCATCCCAAGAACTTCACGCCTTGAGAGAGCCGGTGGCGAAGGGCAGCGAGGGGCCGGGCTGGTGCGGGGGCGATGCCGGCGCGTTGTTCCAGCCGGAGCGATGCTTTCCACATCTGGCGCGATGCTTTCCACATCTGGAAGTGATTCCTGCTGCGCGGCGAGGGGCCAGCCATGCCAGGGAAGGCAGCGCATCCAGGCACGGGAAGCCTTGGCACCAACCGGCTTGAGTTCAATTGCACCCAGAGACGCGGGGGCAGGTGGAAGCCGAGAGGTTGCAGGATCCCGTCACGCTGCAAAGTCCTCAGCTAAAAACCCGCGAGCGCCGCGAGTGCCAGGAGCAGCTCTGCGTTTCGGAGAGGGAGCCCGTGCAAGCAGAGCTGCAAAATCCCCTCCGCCCCGTGCTCTGCGGGGCGCTTAGACACATGTTAAAGCACTGAAAAACACCTACGTGTTTATATTATACATTATATGTGTATGCAAATATATATATATATGTGTGTGTGTGCGTATGTATCTCTCTGTGTGTGTATATGTATATATATTTGTATACGTTTGGATATGTATATATATGTGTGTGTATATATCAGTATGATCATCTATGTATGTACATGTATGGCTGCATAAGCGTGGGTATGTATGCATTATGTATATGTGTGTACATATTTTGTGTGTGCGTGTGAAAATATATACATCCATACACATAATAACGGTATATAGAAGCGTGTGTGTATGTGTATGTGTGTATTGTACATATTTTGTGTGTGCGTGTGTAAAAATATACATGCATACACATAATAACGGTATATAGAAGCGTGTGTGTATGTGTATGTGTGTATTTATACACAAATGCACACACGCTGCTGCCCGCTGCATTAGCCAGAAGCTNCTCTCTGTGTGTGTATATGTATATATATTTGTATACGTTTGGATATGTATATATATGTGTGTGTATATATCAGTATGATCATCTATGTATGTACATGTATGGCTGCATAAGCGTGGGTATGTATGCATTATGTATATGTGTGTACATATTTTGTGTGTGCGTGTGAAAATATATACATCCATACACATAATAACGGTATATAGAAGCGTGTGTGTATGTGTATGTGTGTATTTATACACAAATGCACACACGCTGCTGCCCGCTGCATTAGCCAGAAGCTGCTCGGGTGGCACTGGGGTTTGGGAGCCTCCGTGTCGGCGCTGCTGTCACCTAATTAACAACAAATGGACACGATGGGGACGGCTCCAAAGCGCTGGGGGCTGCTGAACCCTGGCAGCCGCGCGCGGGCCAACGTTCAGCTGGAAAAGCCAATCCCGGGGCTGCGGGAGAGCAAAAAGGGGAAGGTTTTTGGAGAAAGGAGCAAAAGAGAGTGGCAATGTGACGGCAAGAAGGGACCAGAGCAGCCCAGTGCTCGGCAAATGCAACCCGGGTGCATGCATGTGCGCACGCACCTAAATGTGTGTGTTTGTGTATATATATGAAAAAAAATATATATATTTATATACACACACGTGTGGGTGTGTGCATTTAACTATATAGCGTTGCATCCATGCAGATGGTGGGTCTGAGCACGCAAAGGCAGGGGACACGAGTGGCCCTTGGCCATCCCACACGTGTGCAGAACTTGGGCCAACTGTCCCCGCTCAGGCAGAACGAGGCCTTTGCACTTAAAACAAACCCAAAAAAAGAAGGGTGCTGCTTTTTGCAGTCTATAACTCACGCCATGCAGCGCGTTGCAGCGCGGGGTTAACGGCAGAGCCCAGTTTTCCCCAGCAATATTCCCGTTAATGGCTTGCAAATGTTGGCACGGCCAGTGGGTGCACGCGCCCGCGTGTGTGTGTTGGCTCCGGGCGCTGTCTCCGTTGCACAGCAAACTCCCCGTTCCGAGATATTTAAACTAACTCCGTCGGCTCTCCGATTTCAGCTGCGCTTTGTAAAGAAAACAACTCCCACCGCCTGCAGCAGGAAATCACTATTTGGCTTTTGGAGGCGCCGCTTCCTGAGGCGCCGCGCGGCGAAGCCGGGCTCGCTCGGCCCCGCAGGTAGCCCACGGCACTGCTAAAAATGCCGTTTTCACAAATGCATTTAGCAATTCAGGGACATTTGTGGCATCCACTGGCCACGCACTGGCAAGAAGGCAGCTCCAATGGTCAGAACACAGGATCAGTCTCCGTTCCCCATCCAGTTGCTGCCTGGGGATGGGAGATGCTCAAGCCAGCAGCCATGTCAACTGCATGGATGAAAAGGGGATTATTTATGCTGCCATAAACTTTATTAAATTTTATTTTTGGAAAAAAAAAAGAAAAAAAGTTGCTCTATATTTTTCCATATTCGCAAAAAGTGGCTCGTTGCAGGCAGCCTGCTCCACTTGGCAGTGTTTTGCGGGGAGCGGGTACCGAGGGACCCCGTGAGTCACAGCCAGGCCCTGTTTGGGGACGAGGAGGTAGCGCAGGATGTGCCCCCTTCCCACAAACTGAGCTGGCCAGGCCACCCAGCGAGCCCTGGCCCCGTGTCCACTGTTCTGTTGCTTCCCCCTTCCTTTCCCAACTTCTCCCGTGTTGGAAAATCCAGCTCCAAAGCTGCTCTGAGCACAACCGGCTCCGTGCGCCCGGCCAACATCCGCACGGAGCGCGCGTGCCGTGCTGGAGCCGGTGTCCGTCTGTCCGGCTCCAGGAGATTCCTCCCCTTCTTCCCATTCCTGGTGCATCCATGAGGATGCCCCCAAAATTGCCCCTCCTGCTGCTCTGCCCAGCACTTTTTCTATGGGGGGTTTCTTTGTTCTGCGCTTTCCGGGATGCTCCCGCTCGGCGCAGGTTAGGAATCCAGCAGGAAATCGGCTCCAAGCAGCTGCCGTCGGCTGCCAGAGAGGGGGGAAAAAGTGATGCCGCGGGGCCCGCGGCCTTGAGGCCGTTTTTGGGGAAGGGGTGGAAAAGCGAGGAGCCGGTGGGCCTGAAACCGTAATTCCTTCCAGCTGCCGTCAGCCTGGCAGGGGCTCAAAGGCGGTTTCACGGGCTGCAGCCGTCCCCCGCGCAGAGACCGCCCCAACCTGGGACTGCACGAGCCGCCTTCCAAATTCCCCTTTTTTCCCTTTTTTTCCCTTGGCTTTCGCTGTGTTTTCTCACACGTGTGCGCGCGCACGTGCGGGCGCTGCGTCTGCGCATGCGCCGTGTCCCCCCCGCGCGCCGCTTTGCCGGGCCGGGGGCGCTTGCAGGGGGCTGCGGCGCAGATTTGGGGTCATTTTGTTGAAATGTTGCCCTTAAATGAAGGGGCAGAGCCCATGAGCAGAGCCCGGTGCTGCCCGGCCCCCCTGGCTCCAAGACGCTGCCTGGGGAATGCTAAAAACCCGAGTGTTCGCTGGAGAGCAATTAGTTAAAAGCTGAGCACATCTGTTGTTAATTAATTCCCAGGCAGGAGGGTTAACTCTTCCCTTCCCTGGCGCTTTGCAAGGTGCACAGCGCCCTGCGCCCCGACGATGCATCCCCCAGCGCAGCCTTTGGGCTACGGGGTGAGAAACCCCGAGGTTTCTCCGGCTGGGAAAAACCTCGGCTTTGCCGGCTCCTTTCCGCGGAGGCAGTGCCCGTTTCCAAAATCCCGTTTGCACGGCGGAGCCGCCGCCGTTTTAGTTGCATTTTCGCGCACAGCCGGCGCAGAAGGACACTCGTAGGCGGGTGCATCACGCACATCCCGTGGCGCATCCTGCTTCCCGCGGCTGCGCCCGGCGCCTTCCCGAGCCCGGCACCGGGAATGCGCCGGGCTCCTAAAGGCTGCTAGGTCACGGCAAGGGGGATGAGGCCGGTGGGGAAACAGGGCACCCTTTCCAACCCCGCAGGGTGGGAGGAAGGCTGCTGGCCTCCCCCTCCTCCTCCTCCCCTCTGCGCTCACTGCTATAAATAGGTTTTAAGGGCCGGGCTGCAGCGCCGAGGGCAGCCAGCCCAGCTCCCAACGCAGCCCGCGGTGCTCTGACCAACTGACCCATTTGGCCCCGTTTTTTAAGCGTTTTTCCCTGCCGGCTGCTCGCGGGGCCGGGGCGGGTGGAGGAGCCGGGCCGGGATGCGGCACCGGGCGGATCGGCCCATTCCGGACCCCAGGAGCGGGGGGATGCGCTGCGCGGGGGTCCCGGCGGCACCCTGCTGCAGAGCCCCGGCACGGGATGCTGCAGCTGCCGCTTGGAAATGAAGACAGACCTTTATTTACAGTAACAAAAGGGACAAAATAAAAAGCCCAAACACCCATGACATTTATCCTCCCTCCCCTTCCACCCAGCCCCTCGGAGGGACGTTTCTTTGCACCCTTGTGCAGCCACAAGCCCTGTCCCCTTGAGTGTTGGGCCAGGGGGATCACTCCGGAGCAGCCAGTCCATCCTGCAGCACAGAGGGATGTGCACGGGGCTGGGAAGGGCTCCGTAAGGCTCCAGGTTCACCCGGCCCCACAGGGATAGAGCTGTGGGGACAGCACTTGGCCAGAGGGGCTGCAAACCCAGGAGATGCCCCCAGGCTCCACGGCCAGCAAGGGAAAGGCTCCTCCCGGGCGGCAGCGGAGGCGGCAGCCCGATGTATTTATTGCACTTGGCTGCTCATCTCAGCACCAAGACGGGAGGAGACGCTGCAACCGGCAGCAAAAGGGGGGAGCCCAGAACCGGGTACCCTGGCCCGGGGCTCCTGCGTGCCCAGTCCAGACGGAGACACCGTCCCGAGGGTGCTGGATGCATCCTGCCCCGGACAACACGGCTCGGCCAAGTCCCAGGGCCAGCGGGGAGCTGGGGCCGGTGCTCCCGCTCTCGGCTCAGGTGGCAGGAAGCGCCCGCCGTCCTCGGCAAACGGGTCCCCAGGGCCGGCCCAGCGCGAGGGGGAGAGGTAGAGCGTGAGCGTCCGCGCGTCCCCCTCCGCCATCCCTCGGCTCCGCGCTCGCTCCTTCCCGGAGCAGCGGGGAATATCGGCCCTCGGCTCCGCTCCCCTGGGCGCCCCGCGGGCCTCCGCGGAGGCTCAGGACGAGAAGCAGAGGCCGCAGCACTCCATGCAGATCTCGAGGCAGTCGGCCGACTCGCAGCAGGCGTCGATGATGCCGCAGTCCATGTCGCAGGGCAGGTCGCAGTCCGCGCACTCGCCCGAGTTGCAGCAGCAGCAGCAGATGCAGGAGTCCTCGGAGGTGCAGGAGCCGCAGGTGGCACAGTCCAGCACGATGTTGCACAGCGTCAGGAACTCGCAGAAGAGGCAGGAGAGGATGCAGTGCACGCAGCAGTCTGCGGGGAGAGCGCCCGGACACGCGTTGGGACCCGCGGGCAGCACCGGGATGCTCAGGCCTCAACTCCCTGGGAGTTAAGGGAAGGAATGGGAAGAGGGGCTGGGAGCCAAGCCACCACTCCAAGGACGTCACTCAATGCCTGGGAACTAGCACATGTGCACGGGACACATCCAGGACACTGATAGCTTGTGGAAAAGCCTTGGGATGAGCTGAAGGAGTGATATAGGGGCAGGAAAGCTGCCAGAGCTGGAGATGGGCAAAGGCCCAGGCAGCTCTGCTGGCGCTGGGGATGCTGAGGGAAGCGGGAGCAATCGGGAAGGACCCTCCCCTGCGGAAAGGGACCATTTGGAGGTAGGGAGCACCCAGGGGGAGGGACCATCCGGGAACAGGGAGCACCCAGGGCAAGGGACCTGCTGCAGAAACCCGGTACCTTCTTGAGCCTCGATGGGGATGTGGGACGAGGCGGACTTGGAGCTGCCCTTGCTCTTCTTGCTGCCCTGGCTGTTGATGGAGTGGTGGGACTGCAGCTTGCGGGGCGGCTTCCCCGGGGCGCTGCCCGGCTCCCGGCCGCCCTCCGGCCCCTTCCCGGCACCGTTGGGCAGCAGCCGGGACGCGGGACCGGGCGTCTGGGTGCCGGGCAGGGACACCCGCACCTGGGGCTGACCTGCGGAGACAGCGGTGGTGAGCCGGGAGCGCGGCGCTCCGGGGCGGACGCGCACCCTGGAGCACGGACAGCCATGTGGGAAGCAGAGGAGAGCGGCACCGGCACCGCCGCGACACCGGGATGGGGACGGAGAGGCTCGCACTGCGCCCAGAGCTGGCGCTGCCCGTGCTCCCGCCTGGGAATCCCAGTTTCCAGCCTTTCTCCCTCCTGCAGCCGGGCCAAGGCGCATCCGCAGGCTGCACATCCCCCCGCAGCGTGCAGCCAAGTTGGATCCAAGGGCTCCCCAGCCTCTGGCTGAACCCGTCCGCAGCAGGAGGAGAAGGAGGAGGAGGAGGAACGGCACCAGGAGCCTCCGCTCCATCCGGGAGCGCTTCCACGCGCGCACGCGGCGCCGGGCAGGGGGCTCGGCCAGGGCGATGGGGGAATAAAATCCCTCCCGACGGCGCCCGGGGCCAAACGCTGGTTTTCTCCTGCGTGCGCCAGTAAACAGGGGATGAGTCAGCCCGCAGGCTCGAGGGCAAAGGCGCCTCCGGCCGAGGGGGAACAGTAGCCGCTTTCTGCGCGCTGACCCGTGGGAGCTGCGGGGCCGCCGGCGCGGCGCGGCCCCCGCGGCACAAAACAGCCTCAAAAATAATAATAAATAACGCAGGCCGGAGCGCCGGGCGGCTGGGGCTGCGCTGGGATCTGAGGGAATGCTGGGGTGGGAGGAGGGAAAGGAGGAAAAGAGGCCTCTCTGTTTCCTTCCCATCCCCGCAGCGCTAATGAGAGGCCGGTTCCAAACTCCGCTTCGGAGCAGGGAAAGGACCCAAAAGGGAGCTTGGAGGAGCTGGGAGAGTGGGATGAGTGCTGGGAGCACAGAGTGAGCAGGAGAAATGGAAAAAGAAAAAATCTTGGACAAAAGCCGCCGTCTCTCCCCAAAAATCCCGCAGGTCCTTGGGGGATGTCGGCTTCCAAACGGGAGCAGAAGCGCCTGGGCCCTGCGCACAGCCCGTCCCTTCCCTGGGAAAGGCACGTTTTTGGCTCGGCACCGGGAGCTTTCCGAAGGAAAAGCTGCTCCTTGTGCAGCTGCAGGGCCAAGTCCTGCTGCAGCCGAGCAGGAATTCCAGACGGGAGTGGGGCGGGAGGCCGGGTGCGCACGGAGACCCTTGGTGCACGGCGACCTCCCCGCCCCGAGCACATGCACCGAGCTGCGTCGGGCCTCGGCTGCGAGTGGGGCCGGAGAGGGCGGCAAAAGCCGCAGGGACCTCCGCAAGCTCCAGCGCTGCCCCTGGGACACGGGAGCTGGTGGCACAAATGTGGCAAAGGCACCGAGCAGTGCGGAGCCCTGCGAGGGCCGCGGCCACGGAGGAGGGGAGGCCGGAGAGCCAGGAAATCTCCGCCGCCCTCCGGCTCTCCCTGCAAATCCCATGCAGTCGGAGCTGCTGGTGCTCCTCCTGGAGCTGCGGCGCCTGCAGAAGCGCACGGCGCGCTCCACGGGGCCTCCCTGTTCCTCCAGCAGAACAGGGTGCGGAGCGGAACTGCCCCCAGCCTCTGAGATGGGAAAACTCATGGCCAGTTCTCAGCCTGCGGCTCGGATGTCGGAGCTCATGGACACGCAGGGGACACCGGCACTTGCTGCAGAGCACCCTGCGATGCTCCTCGGAGCGGCACGTGGAGGATGGGACAGGGACGGGGAGGGTCACTGGGCACATGGCCAGGACATGGGGACTGCAGGAAAACCTGCCCTTGGAAACCCACAACCATGGGAGAAACCGGGCAGCTCCGTGGGGCAGCGCGGCACCACGGGGAGCTGCTCCGGCAGCACCGGCCACGGTCCTGCTCCCTTGCAACTCCCTTCCCTCCGGCTCTTTCCAACAAGGAGCATCGATCCGCATCCCTCGGCTCGTCCCGGGGACGCACGCGCAGACTCACATGTCACAGCATCCTGCGCCACCTCGGGCCGGGCCTTGGCCGCTCCGTTCGTCAGGACTTTGCGGGATTCAGCGTCTTCCTTGGGCTTCTCCCGCTTGGGCGCCGAGGGGCCGGGAGCGGGACGGGCCGGGGGCTGCTGCGGGGTCTCATCCTCCTCTGCAAGGACAGCGGGTTGGACTATTGGGCACAGCCCAATTGCCACCAAAACCCAGAGCAACCCAGAGCAACACACCCTGCAGTGCCGCCCTGGGCACCTTCGGCGATACGGAGCGTGCCGGGGTGGCAGGAGCAATGCCGAGGATCCCTCGGGATGGACACGGGCGCTGCATCCCGGCTGCTGCACCCGGCAGCTCATCCCAAGACCCTCCCCAGGCTCCTGCATCTTCCTACCACAAAAAAAAGGGGATCTGGGCACACTCGGTTGCTCACACTGATGTTTCTCCCCTCCTTTTCTGGCCAAAAAATCCACTTTATTCCCAGCAGAGAATGCAAAGGGGAAGGACCCTTTGCATTGGTACCAGGGGCTTTGCGGTGCCCG
>VWPW01021726.1:0-12551 GCA_013389825.1 Crypturellus undulatus
AGGGCTCTTACAAACTGCTCATGAAGGTATTGCACAAAGCCCTGGTGGTGAAACCAAGGCAAACATCCCCTCCCACTCCATTTGTAGGATCAAGTCCATTTAGGACACTAGTAGAGCCGTGATTCTTAGGAGGATGCCACAACCTTTGTGAACCAGTCCGGGACTGCGCTCAGGTCTAGCCCTGCCCCAGGAAACCCCTAGGCACCTGGCGTCACACAGCTGAACAGAAGACACCACTGTGACCCAAGCTTGAGAGCTAAGCAAGCCCAATTTTGCTCACAAGAGAGAAAAACTGCCCTCCCACCACAGATTTCTCTTTTCTGGTACTCCTGCTTTGACCCTTCTCACCTCTGCTTCTGCCTTCCAGCACTCCACACAAAACCACTTGGCCACCCTGCCTTCCTCACTTCCTGCGTTTCACACAACCTTCCCTCCCTCTCGCCTGCCTCCTGCCATTCCTTCCACATGCCCCTCTGACCCTCTGCATGCCCAGAGCTCCCTTCATTTACCTCCTGTGCCGAGGGCTTCCTTCTCCCCGACTTGTCCTCCTTATCACTTCCTCCTCTCATCAACTTCCTCCTTCATCCCTCACACTCTACTTCTGCTCTCAGCCTCCCTCCCATGTGCTCTTGCTCATCAGGAGACCTCCTCTGGGCAGCCTCCGCTGTGCCAACAGCTCAACTAACACTCACAACCAGGTGTTCCCTGCTTCTCCCAATATCTCCTGGGTCTTGGGACACCAGGAATTCCATCTCGCCTCAGCATTACCCCACAAGGTGCATGTGCCAGCATTTCAAACCACTTACTGTTGGTCTCCTCCGCTGGAGCTACAAAAGGAAGGGAAAGGGGGCTTAGCAAAGACAGGACAACGCACTCACTCCCACCCGCACCTCCCCACACACTCATTTCCTGACTCCCTCGTCACATTTTTGGACCACATTCCCATCCGTGCAAAATTGCTGAGGCCAGTAGGGGGCCTGGATTTGAGCCTGCATCCCAGGAGCTCTCAGCAAAACTGCTTTGCAGGCCTGCATTCTTGGTCACATGCATTTCAGCCTTCTCTCCTTCCCTCTCACCACAACACCTCTCCAATGCACAATATCCCAGCAGCTCACAACACTTACCCTTCCCCTTCGGACCTTCATCTACAAAAGGAAGAGAAAAGGCATTTAACAAAGACAGAGCACACTGCTCATATCTACCCTTGACTCCACACCCACCCATTAAGCAAATTTTCCCATTGCATTTTTGCAGTACGCTTCCAGCCTTGGACACCACAACAAGGCCTCGTTCAACCACTACACAGGGCCCCTCCCTCATGCTCTTCCCTCTAGCCCCTAGCAGCCTCTCTCCCATGCCAGCAAGCACTCACCTAGCTCTCCTTGCAGGTCCTCTGCAAAAGAAAGCACGACGGCTGTTACAATGCACTGTTGCATGCATTCCACAAAGCCCTGGGGCAGGACTCGAGCAGAGCACTCATTCTTGGGAGCAGACCTGTTGCTTTTGGCCACTAGGCCACAACTGTGTCCTTGTCCAACCTTGCCATGGGAAACGTCTTTCCAGTAGGGGGCCCCAATGTGGATACCCCCTCAAGGCACACAGCTAACACACGTTCCGTAATGCCCAACAGGGAATTCATACTTGGCCCACATCACCTTCCTCCCTTCTCGCATTGCTCACTTCACCCCTTCCACATGCTCCTCCTGCATCCCTCACTCCATCCAGACGCTTTTGGCACATCTCCCACCCGGCCTTCCCTCTCCTCCTCTGCTCTGCCTTCTGCAACCCCTGTCTCTGTCCCTTTCTTTCCATACTTCCACCATTCCCTGCATTTCCATTTTGCCTCCAGGCCTTCCTTCCCTCCTGTTTGCCCTGCCTTGCACTTCCTCCTCTCATCAACTTCTCCCTTCCTTCCCTCACACTCCGTCCATTTCAGCTCTGCCTTCCCTTCCATCACGGCCTCCCTCCATACGCCTCTTTCCTCAGGCCAGCCTCATGGGCAGTCTCCAGCTCTAGACCAACACCTCCGCAGGGCAGTCTGCACAGGGGCAGCAGCTCCACTAGCGCACATAACCACAGGCTGCTGCTTTCCTACCAACAAAAGCCCAAGCACTTTGCAAGTCAGCGGCTCCATCTCCACAGGAGACCTCTCCAGCGTGCCAGCTCCCACTCAGAGGCTCAGAACACTTACCATTGGCCTTTTTTGTGTGATCTATAAAAGAAAGAGAAAATGGTCTTAGCAAAGACAGGGCATGGGGCTCCTTCTCACCCACCACTCCTCAAGGAGGTGTTTGCTGACTTCTCCCTTCATCTTTATGCAGCACGCTTTTGTCCCAGCCCACCACGAGGAGCCCAACAGATACACAGCACTCTCCATTCCCCCTGTGCCCTGTAGCAACACGGAGCCGCTCTCCCATGGCAGCAAGCACTCCCCTAGCGCAGCTTGCAGCTTCTCTGGAAGAGAAAGCACAAGGGCTGTTACAAACTGCTGCTGAATGCAATGCACAAAGCCCTGGTGGAGGAACCGAGGCAAATGTCTCCTGTTTAAGAGGAAGACCTCCGCAGGGCAGTGTCCATAATGGCAGCAGTTCCACTAATGCTCTCAACCACAGGCTCCTTGCTTCCCAATGAAATCTTGAGTCTTTGGATACCATGTGTTCCATCTCATCTCACCACTTCTTCACATGGTTAATGTCACAGTGTTCCTCACTCCCATTCTTCTATCTAGAATCAAGGAGCTTCTCTCCCTTAACAGCAAGTACTCACCTATCCGTTCTTGCAGCAAACAGAAGGGACATTATATCTAGCTTTACAATTACACAAAGCACTGGTGAAGCGTGCAACTACGATTTTGGTGAAGAATTGATAGGGTCATTTTTGATGTCCTTCCTAATTTTAAGGATTGTCTTATCACAGTGAGTTCCCTAAGTGGGGTATATTGTTCTCTTTATGAGAATACAGGGGTGCCTCTCTCAGCAAGTTTAGTGGTGCGTGAATTGCCTTTTAAGGGAGTTGTCCTCTTTAGAAATCAACAAGCCTCATCAACTAGTCCACATCTGTGCTGACACTAGACCTTTTTGGTCAAGATAACTTGGCTTCTTTCAATGAGCCAGTCAACAAAAAGTCCTTAATGCCCATTAAGCGAAATCAAGGTCATATGACTTTTTCTAAAAAAGTAGATGATATCTTCCTTTTTTTTCCTCCCTCCTTTAATTTTCTATTTTATGTATACCTTCTTTGTTTTTTTTCTTTCATTATTCCCTTTCTCTTTTTTTTTTCAATCTTTTCTCTGTATTCTTTCATCTGTGGACTTTCTGACAGGTTCTGAAGCTCAGATGTGGAGTCAAGCAGTTTCTACTCAGACAAGAAACTGGAGCTTCATCAATTCAAAATTCATCTAATCTACCTTCAAGGACAGGACTTAGTGTGAAATCAAGATTCATAAGGTAAAATGTCTAAACATTTTTATTTAGGTGGGAGATAAATTACCATTTGCTACTTACAAGAGGGGTCCTTAAAAATCTTACCTCTCCGCTTCCCTTTCCAGACGCGCCAACAGCCTTCTGCTACAAGAATGAGGAGGACTGAACCTTCCATAGTAGTAATCACGATGAATGGTGTAGACCATTCTGCATTTTTCAATAAAAAGATTATATTGAGTTTTTTGTCACAGTAGAATAAGTTGCATTGTCTAGAAGCTTGCTGTCTTGACATAATACCCTTCTTTTGGATTTCCTAAGTAATTTCTGAGGTATTCTCAAAGGATATTGGTTCTCAGTGAGCTAGAGGGATGCACAATATTTGTTTCACAGATTTGCAAAGATCAAAACAAGAAAAATATTACAAGTTTTAAAAACAAAACTCTAAATAGGAGTTGAAAACATATTTCATGTGAAACTTTCTAAAGGAGAAGAAGGAGGTAGAATGTGAGGAAGCATAGAAAATGTATTCAGCCTCTTCAAGAAAGCACCAGGAATACTTTGTCCTGCACAACTTTGAAGGGCCAGGAAGCTTTCCTGAGCTCACTAGGTACAGTAGAAACATCCAGGAAAGACTACAGCAAGGGGTGGGAGATGGTTGGAACACTGAATGAGAGTGCTGACAGAGGGGAGAGGTTATTTGCAAGGCTCTCCATTTGTTGCCAGGATGGCTCCTTTCTCCGTGTTATGACAGTTCCTGGGAGGGGCTCTCCTCACCAAAGTTATGGTAATGAGAAAGAGCAGGCAGGGCAGCAGGAAGGCAAGGGAGGCAGGGCTGCTGAGCGGGATACAGAATGGCCAAAAGGGATAGGTGCTGAGTTCATCATAGAGGAAGCCTCGGTAGCCCCAGTGGAAGCCTTGGAAGCCCAACAGATGACCCCATCCCGGACTGTGAGGCTGGTGCAATCCTGGGAATATGGGGGGTGAAGTAATAGGTGATAGCGGTGACTCACCAGAGCTAGAAGAACCATTACAGGTGCTCCTAAAATGGGATGGTGTCTCATGTTGATTCACATTGTTTGTCTCTCCTTTCACCTCTTGAATGGAACAACAGTCTATTAGGCCCTTTTCGTTAGGTCCTCCAGGTTCTGCTTTCAGTGTCAGTACTGCTCCTGTCATAGTGACCTCTTCTGACTGAAGTCCCGTCTCTCCTGCTGACAGACATATCCCAGTGCAAGGAGTCCATCTATATGAATGACCTTCCAACCCTTCTCCATTCCCATCCTCCGTATCCCACTACATCACCTAGGGGACATGTATGCAGAAGGAATTTGGAAGACTTCACTTGGTTTGTACCACCAGGAAAACAACAAAGCCCCAGTCATCCTTCTGTTCTGCTATGTGGATGCTATTGCCCCTTCCCCTTAAAAGAAAAGGCATCTGCTAAAAGGTGCCATCCTGAGGCAGACAGCCTCACAGAGTGGAAAAGTACTTGAGACAGCACTTGGGTCTGTGCAGCCATGCTCAGACTGCTACCACGTTGTGCTGCCCACCCATTGACAACAGTTTCTGTGGAGCATATTAGGATTGTTTCGTAAGTGCTCCACTGATACAACTTTATTTTTTTAAGACTATTGCCTGAAAAAAAAAAAATGTCTAAAGCCAGGAGGCTTTCCTGAACCCAGCAAGAAGCCCAGAAGGTCTCAAAAGATCACAGACACTGAAGCAATAGCAGAAAGGAAAGGCCACTTACTTTTTTCTTTCAGCAGTTGGTCTGTAAAAGACAAAGAGAAGTAGAATGGAGAGAAAGGTATAAGTGTTTGGAGAGCCTCTCTCCCATGCCCCCTTCCACCTTCCTTCCCTCCATTTCTGCTCTACCTTCTGTCTCTCTCAGCCTCCCTTCCACATGCTCTTGTTCCTCAGTAAACCCAGCGGAGAGATCCCAGATCAAGAGGAAGTCTTCTGCAGGGTAGCCTCCACAAGCTCACTAATGCTCACAACCATGAGCTCCCTCCTGGTGGGGAGTGTGGTGTCTTGGGACATCATGAATTCCCTCCCACAAGGTCCAATTCCCAGTATTCGAGACCACTTACTCTTGTCCTTGTTCACTTGAGCTACAAAAGGAAGGGAAAAGGGGCTTAACAAAGACAGCACGTGGTACTCATATCCATGCATGATTACCCACCCAGGCGTTTGGTGACTTGCTCCCACATCATAGCACTTGCCCCCTCGTAGAATAGAAGCAGCATGCTTCCGTCCTAGCCTCCCTGGGAAGAACTGGCCCCACCAATACACAGAGCTCCCCACTCATACTCTTCCCTCTAGCAACAAGGAGCCTGTCTCCAATGCGAGCAAGCACTCACCTAGCAGTTCTTGCTGTTGTTCTGTGAAAGAAAGCAGAGGGCTATTACGAACTGATGTGTCTTTATTCCTGTTATTAATCCTTTCATATGCCCCTCACAGTTTCCCTTTGCTAACATCTGCTTGTGGAAACTGCCCCTGCCTAACATATCTGGCAGGTGTTGCACAGAAAAGACTTACTAGAGAGGTCTCATATAGTCCAGCAATCTGTGCTGCAGGTGGATTATTAGTGTGATATTGCTACATTACAATTGTTTTTTATTAGCCCTATGTGTCCTGTGCAGTAAATCATGTTTGCTGCTGCGCTCTGAAGGCCACATCTGACAATATATGTGGTGCAGTGAACTTTAATCATGTTTTACTTCATCAACTTTCAAACACACCTTTTAGGGGCTCTACTAGAGAGGAGTATGTCCCCAACAAAGCTTTCCTCACAGCCTTTCTCAGCATGTGTCTGAATCCTTTCCTGCTGTTCTTCTGCCACAAGCCAGGGGAGAACTGAAATCGTAGGCCTTCCTTGTATCTCATCTGTTACACTGCAGAACTGCAATTCATCCAGGACTTGCTGAACATCTAACACCAGTGGGGTCAAAACATGGTAGGTATGCAGACAGGGTATCCCTTTTTTTAGACTGGAAAATGCCAGGGGCTTGAAAGGGTATGTGTGTGAATAAGGTTGCTTGTTCCTATGTTATTGATTGGTTTGTGGATTCTTTTTCTTTTTATAGAGAAACCCTCTACATGCCTTCAATTTCTGCAAGTGGGTAGGAGTATATTATTGTGTGGAGTACACAGCGGATAACGATGGTGATTGCCTAATGAGAATAGCCCCTTAGGCAGCACTATGAAGAACAGGAAGGGAACTTTAAGAGAAAGTTTTCTTACCTGTTGGATAAGGACATGCTAGTAGAAAAAATAAGATGAAAATTCTGTTGCTTCTTTCTTTAGAAGCGCAGAATGTCGTCATGTCTGGCATACTGCAATAGGAAAAACAGTGAAAAGTGACAAAACAAATTCCTCCAACAGCCTGAGTATATCATCTCTCCTGGCTTTCCATTAAATACTTCATAAAGAAGTTTTTCACTTCATCCTTTGTCATGTTAAAGGGTAGCTGTGCCCCGCTCTACAATTGAGCACCAAAGGAAGTATCCCTTATTTCATTCTCTGTATATACCCTTGGGGATTGGAATAAAGATGAAGAATAATGTTCCTAATAATGCTGTTATTCAAATTATTATTCTTAAATGATCATAATATTCCCATTATTCACAATTAATATTATAATTCTTAGTAGTGTAACAAACAGAAACTTTAACCTATTAAAGAGTGATCCAAGAGTAGCTAAGCCTTTGCTACTGCATGGGGTGACATGTAAACCACTTCCGCTTTCATTTTCCTGGTTCACATGCACTTCTCAAAATGGCACTTCCATTTTTTTTAGTTGAAATGGCCTTTGTTAGGGTCTTTTTTTGCTTTAAGATTTCTTTCTGCTTGCACATTTTTTTATCCTAAGCAAAGTATAAACCATTAGAGGAAGACACAGAACATGCAGGTGGAAGAGCATTGGAAGAGAGCTATTAACACATGCCCACCATTTGTCACTCATTTCTCCTCAGCAACAGCTTGCTTTTCCTCTAGGCCAGAAAGGCCATCACACTGCACTTCTTTGCTCTGGAGTTAGTTAATCGACTTTGGGATTGCCTGGGTGGGTCACAGAATTAACCATTCAGTACTGAAGTCCAAAACCCACCTCCCAGAACACATGGCTAATTAAGCCCAGCAGGTCTCCAGTGCTTCTGAAGAAAAGACACTCAGAGGTAGTATGTGTAAGGATAGTACACATCCCTTACAAAATTTGGGTATGTATCTGAGTAAGGAAAAGTCCACACATTATAGATTGCAGCCAGTGTCCTCCACGAGAGTAAACACCCCTATGACAACACTGAATGGGATGGAATGGACCAGAACAGATATTGCTCTTTCCTGGAAAATTCACTGAAGTTATCAAATCCCCATTTCATTAATTTCCAGTGCTTTCTCGCAATTAACATAGGAGCAATTACAAGGAGTAACGGCTTCGTGGTGGCCCCTGTCATCCCAAGACTTCATTGATGCAACTGCAAGAGAGACTTGAAGTGCTGGTACAGCAGGAGATCAGGGTAGATCACTCTCCTGACTCCATCCCTCTCCTTTACTGAATCACAGGTGCCCAGGAGACTTTGTGGGCAGCCGTTTTAGAGAGCTGCATCCAGCCTCCTGATCATTGAACCCATCCGATCACATCATCAGAATCACATCAGCCCCCTTAACCAAATAATGGCAAGACTGCATGATTTTTGGTGATCACCAGCACTAGCTGCCGCATAATGGGGGTTGGAGAAGAAGAAGGTGTCCTGAGCTTCCTGACTTGCTGGTCACTGAGTGCTGGTACAACACAAGGAGCGGAAAGGAAAGCTGGAAGAGAGGGCTGTGGCTGAAAGCCTCATGATGATTTCAGTCTTCTGTCTCTGGGTCTAGTTTCACACCTCAGTGGAAGGGAGCAAGATTTCTGCCTTCTGCTGAAACTAGAAAGCAGGCAATCTCAGAATTTCTACCATTATTTTCAGAGCTACCTATTGGAAAAGAAAACACCCTTGTGAAGATTTTTTCAGTCTTTAAAGAAGGCTAATTTGTCACTAACATTATAGGAAAAGTGGAAGGAACTGTGAAGGCTTTCAGTGCTAAGCTTAGGGAACAGGGCTGGCTGGCTGGCAGATCCTGGGGCCGCTCAGTTATTTCTGCTTTTTTCCCTAAAATTACTTTTCCCAAGCGGAAAGCTTGTATTTTGTGTGTATTCTCTCAAGACCAAAAGGATTACATTGGTCCCACCATTTATATAATATTCTAGTAGATAGATCAAAGTAAACATATTCCATTCAGTTGCTTTCTCAACCTCCACACTGCAATGCCTTGTGCATAGCTGTGCAATGTCTGCATGCTTAATAAGTTACTTTAAGCAGGTACACACCAAAAAAAAAACTGCAGAAAACATTCACAGCCTCACAGAGATATATGAATTAGAAAGCAACTGGAGAAAAGTAGTAATGAGAAGCTCTCCTACCTTGGTAGATTCCGTCTTTTGACCTGTGTCTTGCTGAAGGTGCTATTTTTCAGTTTGCTGCTACAAGGCAAGAGTGGAGGGCAAATAGAGATCAGTTGCAGACTTCTTTTTAATCAAGGACCCATACGAGAGAAGAAAACGGAAGGAGTGTCATGGGCAGTTCTCCCTGAAGCTGCTGTTCCCTTCTCTCAGGGAGCCAAAGGAGTTACAGAGGGGTGGAAAGAGAAGGGAGAAGGAGTATATGTGTAAGAATGATCTTTGCTCCCTTTGTTAACAAAGGTTAATATTTTAACCCATTGGTTTCTTTATTGTGATTGAGGCTACAGAGGGGCAAAGATGAAAGGACAAGCAAGGGAGGGAGGTCATGAAGTAAAAGAAAGTTGGAGGTTTGTGGGTTTGTTTGTTTGTTTGTTTTATGCCCAAGCCATCCTATTCTGATGAGGGTTGTTCTTTGGACAGCCATATAGGGCTATCTGTTTCTAATGGTAGAAACAACCTCTCTCTGTAGATTGGTCATGTACGGAAATCATGCGTTCTTCTGGGAAGGAAATAGGAGTGGTATAACATACTGTCCCTGCTTGGTACGGTGGTATAACAGGGAAATATTTCTCTTTCCTCTCTTCCACAGATGCCATTAAGCCATTGTTTGTTTTGAAAAGAAATGTAAGTAATTGTAGCCAGCTGAGTAGTATCTCAACACTGTGTTTGCCACATGCTCATGCTCTGGAGAAGCAAGAGGTGCACCAGCCGAGTCTCAACTAGCAGAAAGGAAGACCAGGTTCAGATGGGAAGGGGCCACTAGTAAAACCACCACTTAAAGACATCTTGTGAAATCTGAGCAAGCTATACTAAACTTCCTGGTTCTCTGTGAGCTGATTTTCCCATCTCTCAAATTAACAGTGATTCACCATATTCATTCAAGAAAGTATACTTCGTCAAGGGAAAGAAATAGGTGATTATGAAATATCTCAATTCTAAGGAACAAATACCTACAATTTTCTAACAACGTCCTCTTGCTCTGTGAGATAATTGCTGCTTCTCCCCTATGCAATAGGACATAAATTACAGTTCATAGTTAAGTGTGGTTGAAGAGTAAGACTTGGTCCAAGCTACTGATGTTTGAATGGCATGTACTTGCTTTCAGTCGCTCCTCAAAGCACTAGCTTCTCCCTGTTAGATTCTGCTTGTTGCTTCAATCCGTTTTACACAATAGAATATAGCTCTCTCCTTCCTAGAAATCTCTCTCATATACTATTTAAAGATCCCCCAAATACAAAACCCTTCAGTACTCCATCTAAGCAAATATTAGGCTTTCCCAGATGGGTCACTTTATAGGGCTGAGTCTTTAGGTCACCCCTATCAGGGAGCAGCAAGAGTTAGCAACATCCCCTATTTAGCGTGTTCTAGATGGCAGAGGGGGTGGACCTCTCTAGTGGTTGCTTCCAACCTCTACTATTCTGTCTATAATTCTGTTAGCAGCTCCATGAAGATGGGGGAATAAACAGACACCAATAGCTGAAGGTGATGGCCAAGCAGGCATGGGAATGTCTGTCTACCAACAAAGATCACTGTACCTGAATAGAGTGTGTATATAGCAAGTCTGGTGATGGAAACCAGAGTTAGGCAACAGTGAACACCAACCATATGCTGAGATGAAGCAGGTCCAATGTCAAGGGTCAGGGTCCAGAACAGTGAGGAACATGCTGAGAAATGAGCGTGACTGCAGGGTAGCCCAAAGGTGAGAGCCTGAGCGTGAACAGAACCTCCAAGCAAAGTAGGACAACTCAGCTCACTCTCAACCATCTTCAAACCAGTCATTGCCATCTAGAGTCCAGGTACTGTAAGTGGAGGTTTCTGAACTGAATTACACATTCTGTTCAGGCATCACAGTCTGGACCTTAATGCTAAGTACAGCAACTGCCTCCCTACAACTCTCTTCCTCTCTTTTATCTACACCCCAAAACCACTGTTCAGATGATGCATGAGGTGAACCAGCTAGGGAAGGCTCCCAACAGAGGAAGCAATGCAGCACTGTGGATAGTAAGGGTTGGATAGGAGCTGGTGTCAGGAAGGGCTGAAGACCAACCAGCAAACAGGGCACCCTGGAAATCACAACAACATGTCAGAGAGCTTGTAAGAGCAGATCTGCATCCCCTGTTCTGAGAGATCTTCTTGTGTCATCCTGAGGAAAAGGAGGAGACAAAGGAGGAATTAGAGAAGAAAACCAAGGGAAAATGGCCTCCCGCCAGGTAAGACTCTTATCAGACAGAATTTGTGTGATTCCAGGCTCCTGTACTTGTGTATGGTGTTTATAGGATTGTACAGTAACGTAGGTTGGAAGAGCCCTCAGGAGGTCTCTAGTGCAACTTGCTGCTCAAAGCCAAGTCAGCTATGAGGTCAAGATTAGATTGCCCAGGACTTGATCCAGTTCAGACTTCAAAATCTGCAAGGCCGTGGACTGCAGGGAACCCCTCTGAGCATCTCCTTCCACACCCTCTCTGAGCAGCCTGTTCCAGGGCTCTGTCACCCTCACAGCAAAGAAGTTCCTCCTCATATAGAGATGAATCTTCCTGTGTTTAAATTTATATTCATTATTCCTTGTCCTGTCACTGACCACTGCCGAGAAGAGCTCGGCCTCATCCTCTTTGCATTCTCCCCTCAGTTATTTGTACATATTGATAAGGTCGTCTCTCAATCTGCTCTTCTCCAGGCTAAACCGTCCCAGTTCGCTTAGTCTTTCCCATATGATCGATGCTTCAGTCCCTCCATCATCTTTGTGGCCCTGCGTTGGACCTTCTCTAGCGGTTCCACGTCCCTCTTGTCCTGGGGAGCCCAGAACTGCCTCCAGTACCCCAGAGCTGAGCAGAGGGGCAGGATCCCCTTCCTGGTCCTGCTGGCAACGCTCCTCCCAATGTAGGTAGGAGCCCATTTGCCTTCTTGACCACAAGGGTGCACTGCTGCCTCATGGTTGACTTCTGTCAACCAGGACTTCCAAATCCCTCTCTGCGGAGCTGCTTTCCAGCAGGTCAACTCCTAGTCTGTGCTGGTGTCTGGGGTTATTCCTCCCCAGGTGCACAACCCTGCACTTGTCCTTGTTGAACCTCATGAGGTTCCTCTCTGCCCAACTCTCCATCCTGTCTAGGTCCCTCTGAATGGCAGAACAACCCTCGGGAGTGTTGGTCACTTCACGCAGTTTTGTATCATCTACAAACTTGCTCAGGGTGCACTCTGTGCCCTCGTCCAAGTCACTGATGAACAAGTTGAACAGCACTGGGCCTACTACTGACCCTTGTGGGACACCAGTGGCCACAGGCCTCCAGCTAGACTCAGCCCCATTTATCACGACCCTCTGAGCTCTGTCATCCAGCCAGTTCTCAATCCACCTCACTGTCTGCTCAGAGTCCTGCCCCCTTGAGTGACTGTTAGTATGTCAGCATGTCTGGGTGTTTCCTTGCCATCATTAGGGAAGGCACCAGGTTCCTCCCAGATGTGGCATGAGCTAAATTGTCATACAAGTGGAGTAAACATGAGCTTATAGTTAATTATGCTGTTCAAGCATTGGTGATCAGGTGCAGGACTGCTTGACTGCGACCACTAGGTAGCCCCAGGCAGAGGATCAGCTTTCCCTGAATTCCTTTTTTTCACATTTTCCCTTCCCAAGGGAAGGGAAG
>VWPW01021735.1:0-11303 GCA_013389825.1 Crypturellus undulatus
TTGCTTTACTAAATAAGAACTCTTTAAAAACTTGTGATGAGAGAAGTGGGTTGATGGGAGCAGGACCAAAGACTGTATTGAGAAGTATTCACTTTAGTTGCCTTTGCTGCAACTGCAGTATCTTTGAATGCAAGGGTTAATATGTTCGCAGTTCTCTACCTTTTCTAGTCTAAAGACGCTCAAACTACTAGTTTTACTGTAAAGCCTCAGTGCTTTTCTGCTGAGTAGTCAAAGATCAAGAGAAGTGTTCTTTGGATGGTTGGATCCTTACGAGATGCAGCCTGCAACTGCTGCAGTATCTGGCCTGCCAAGATGCTTTGGGTGCAGGTAACACACTGCCTGTCTTTGCATTGTAGGTCTTTACAGTAAATATTGGTAAAATATTTTGGCCATCTGGAGTTCTCTATTTAGCCAAGTTGGCCTGGTGCCTGTGGTATCATCACTTCACCTCAAACTTTCCATAGTTCTTTGAGAATGCTAGGGTGTGTGTACTGCATCCATCTTATTCCTTGACAAATTAGTGCAAAAATGTGATTTAGTATCTCAAGCCTCTGTATGTTCCTTAACTGCTCCCTTGCTTCTTCCATAGTTCAGTGGATATAGTAATTTAATCAGTTTTTATGCTTCCAACAGACATAAAACAGCTGTTTCTGCTTATGTTTCTTTATTACTTTTAAACATACTGACAAATACGTAAGGAGGTAGAGCTGCCTGATGCTCTATGAGTGAACCGAGTTAGATACCCAGGATAGGGAGGGGTTTTTGGAGAAGGTCATGAGTAATTCTATTCCTTTGTGTTAGCAGGGAAGAAGTCCTGATGCATTTGGCAGATCTTGTTTCTAGTTATTCCGTTGCAGTTGGTGAAATTACTCTAGATTTGTAAAGGTGCAAGCAGAAGCACAAATTGGATCATTACTTCTAATTTTATCTTTCCTTCCAGTACTCAGGTTTCTAGTCCTTTAATCAACCAGACTTAAGCAGAGGGCTTTATGTGATGGAAGTGTGTGTAAACGGGGAGGAACAGGGGCCTATATCTGCTATAGTTATGTGATGGGTATGATACTGTCTTTACATTAATTTCAATGATAAATTAATTGTGGATATAAACAGTATCTGACAAAAACTTCATCTTAGACTATCCAAGATGATGGAGGAGTTATCTATCCTGGTAAAAATTGTCCTTAAACACACTGGAAATGCAGAAATAGAAGACAGATTTTTGAATCCCCAGAAAGCAAAGATAAAATACTAGAGAAGTTTGTGTGAATTTTCATATTTTGTACAACGGGAAAGTATTGCTTAAGAAAACTGAATACATTTTGGAACAAATATAAAATGATTAGGCAGGTGCAGCCTTTAGAGATAGTGATGCTTAAGTTAGCCTTTCTTGTGCCATCTTTGTCTTATCTTAAATTGTCTCATTATAGACTTGTAGAACTATATCCTTAAATACTATACTATTTTCCAGGAGTACAAAAGCAATCAGCATATTTTCTCTGATTCAGTAATGTCTCATATTTATTATCTGGGTATTTTAAAGTGTTGTACTTGTGACATTTCAAGTATAATTGAATTAAACTTCGTGTTGCAGTGCTTTGAATATAATACTGTCATATTTGGATTTCTGGATTTCACTATCACAAAGCCAAGCCACATGCTGAAAGTCCATTGGTACCAAACAGTAATTCAAACAAACTTTACTGGACTCATTAGATCTTTCCTTCATTTGTGTACTATACTTTATGTGTTGTTCAAGGTGACAGAGGGCAGTGCTGGTCTGAGGTAGCTGCTTTCAGAACCTGTCTTGCACAGGTTCATGGCAAGATATTTTTACATTGATGTCTCCCTGATTTTACAATAACTCGATAAAGTTACCTTGCTTGTGAGGCGACCACAAGAGGACCAGGCTACTTAGTCATGTGTGCATTTCTTTTGTCCACAAAGAATATTTTTATTTATTCATTCATTCAAATACAATATACCAATGCAGACCCATCTTTAGTGCTGCAGATGCCTACATATTCTGTATATTTTTGCTCTTGAATTCCTTAGTTCTGGATCACCAAATGGAGCTACAGAATTAGAATCAATTGTTTAAATGTTTTTCACTTTATTGGTAGTGACTGTAGGTGATGATATTCTCCTCCTAGCTCTGATTACGTATACCAAGAACAGAGCAGAATGAGCAACTTCAAAGAAATTTGCCTCAAGTCTAATGCCAAGTAGAAAATATTTCATAAAAGTGGCAATAGAAAACAATTGTTTAAATGCTATTTTATTTTTTTTTTCCTAAAGGGGGGAAAAAGACTTACCCAAACTAGGGTAAATAATATTATTATGTTTAAATTATTTTGTTGCTTTTGTTGTAAATAACTTTGAAATGATTAATTAGAAAGGGAGAGTGAATTGGATTGGTTGCATTTGCTGGACAAGTATTCTGATTGTTACTACATACATATATTCGAGATCAAGATAAAGGATGCTCTAGAGTTTTGTGATGTAAATATGACTGCTCTAAAGTTGTATTTGTGACCATCACGGACCGTAAAAAAGTGTGATAGGCTCTTGAGTTCAAGAAGGTAGTTCAAATTGTCTATTATTTGAGACTGATGCATGCAGGAGGCACTTAGACTTAGTACATTTTGGACTAAGTTGTTCTTATGGGGCCTGCACATAGCTTGCCATGAATGTTTAAGGAATTCTGTAGCCTGAAGCAGTAGATGCAACTGGTAGACCTCATTCAGAGCTGTGCATGTGAATGGGTTTCAGCAGCAGCTTATGTGTTTTGAGTGAAGGGGCCATGAAGGAGGTGAGTGTTCAGTGCTGAGAGCCAGAACCAGAGCCCAGCCCCTCACAGCAGAATGAGGAGCTGGTGGTCATCTCCATCAGCTCCTTGCTATGAATCACAGGGCTGTAGAAAAAGCAGGGCTCAGAGGGTTCTTTAGTTCATATGTCTGCCCACGAATAGGATATACTATCCAAAGTGCGTCGCTCTTATTACATTTAGACTCTATTTCCAAATAGATAACTTTAATCTTTCATGCTCTGATTTAGGCCCATTACTTGAATCTCATGCTTCTTTCCAGCTCATGGCAGCAGCTTGGGCAGGAAGTTCACTTGCATCCAACACTTCCACATTCTCCTCCAAAATATTCAGGCCTCCTGAGCTGGGGAGCTGTTAGCCCTGTATCTCCTGTTTCACTGATGAGGTTTTAACCACTGGGCTGCCGTGTGGAGGTGGAGGGGAAGGCCACTCTCTCGGTCCTTAGTTGCCAACCCTCCCAAGTGAACCGAGTGGTTGGAAACCCAAGACTCCTGCATAGCTGTAGACTCCTATTTAAAGAAACCAAATTCAGAATTAGAGTGGTTTTGCAGAAGTGCTTAGGCTCCCTTTACAATCCCTGGAGAAGGCATTTCATGAAGGTTCTCTGCAGCATTTTTTTTTTTTTTTGAAGTTGGAAGCACCTGTCCCTTCCCGTTAAGTATGGGGAGTCCGAATGCCCCGACATTCCCGGAAGCCAGACCCAGGCTGGCATTTCATCACCCAACTTCAACAACTGCAGTGGGAGGTCTGCACTTGACTCTCATCCCCATTCATGACCTCCTTGTACTTCAGTGTTGCAGGCTGTGGCAGTACAGAAATTAATAGCTGATTTGGAAAATAAGCAAAAAAAAAGCCAAAATCAAAAAAAGAAATTCTTCCCTCCTTCTTGGAAGCAGTGTGCTTGAATATTGACAAGTTTTGTGACTTTTGAATTGTTTTCTGCCTGTGCAGTTCATTTCTTTTTTTCCCCATACTGTAAATGAGCAAATTCATTTGCTTGTAATATGGAATACAAAAGCTACAGACAATGCTTGACTGGAAATGTTCAGAGAGGCTGTATTAAGGAACAAACATAAAGCAGTGCTGTGGCCTAGAATTCAACTAAAATGTCAAGATGCCGATTATGAACACACTAGCTCCATTAAATTGTTCTTGGGTAGACAGGGAGCCAAGGAAGGGAGAAATGAAGAAAAGAATAAAATTAAATATATAGCAGTGGCAGTGGTTACTGAAAATGAACTTGGATGTCTTGCAAGTTTCTCTCTCTCTCTTTCTCTCTTTCATTTTGCAAACCTATTCAGCCTTATATTCCTATTCCGACCTTCAAGGAATTAATTTAGATCAATGAGAAAGCAAAATCTGGCTGTTCCTGTGTTGGCTGTTGTTGTTTACATTGAAAGTAACTTATGATTCACATAATTTTAATAGGTCATCAGGTTTTATAAGTTATCAATTTTTCAGATAAAGAAAGATATGGTACCCTATGGCAATTTTATTGAGCCAGCAAAGGACTATATGCTGAACAGAGCCCATAATAACAATGTTATTATAGAGCTGGATGTTTTAATAGAACAATATTAATATAATGGAAATTGATTAATAAAACTCTACCATAATATGACATGTTCTTTCTTGACTGTGTTTTATTTTATATGTGCACTTAAAATAATTCCTGTATGAGAAGAAAAACAGGAGCTCAGCAAAAGTAGGTAAACTGATGAAAACATGCACTGCATTTACAAGCTAAACCTTGGCCTTAGTGCATATCTGAATTGCTAAGAGCCTCGTAAGGAAAAAATCCACCCTGTGAAACCAGCTGCTAGTGAATGATTCAAATGCTGCTGCTTCCTCATCCTGGATGTGCGGATCCAGCAGGTTTCTGTTTTCTGTTTTGTGGGAGGCAGAAAGTGAGTCCATGTCATGGAGATCCATGTAATGGTTCCTAATATGCTTCCCATGCCTTCTCTGACACCAAAATCTGAGCAGCTTATTTATCTGGATTTCTAGATAACAGAGATGCCAACATAGTGTTTTTTTGTGTTTTTTTTTTTTTTTTTTTCTTGCCTCTGGTAAGGAGCCTTCACTGGGAACTTCATTTNGTTATTTATCTGGATTTCTAGATAACAGGGGTGAGAAACCTTACTTGCCAACATAGTGGTTTTTAGTGTGATTTTTTTTTTTTTCTTTCTTTTCTTGCCTCTGTTAAGGAGCCTTCACTGGGAACTTCATTTGCAGCCTGCACAGCACATGTCCTGACTTGGGTGCATCAGGACTTTGGGAACAAAAGAATCTAGTGCAACTCTAAAAGCACAGTTTTAAAAAACAAAAATGTTCCCTGGCACAAAAATTGCTAATGATTTTAGCCTAACAACTTTGCATTTTTAAGGATGGAAGGTTGAGTTGTAGCTGCCCTCCAGCATGGGAAGATGAATTAAAGCTACAGGTGGTTAGGTGCTCTGTGATCCTTTCAAAGCAATATTGGAACAGTCAGTGAGCCTGAGTGCACTTCTGGGTGGCAGTGGTGCTGCTGCTTCTGAATTTCCCTGACAGATGAAAGCACTTTTGAAGGTGAAATTTGTAGAGTACATAAGCATATTTTATGCATTCCTCATGTACTCCAGATAACGCTATTTGTATAGCATAAATGTATGAAATAACTTTGAAAACACAAGAATAATAAAATGGGGCAAACTTTAAATGCCAGTTGTATAGCACCAGGAAGTCTTTGATCACATTTGCATGAAATTAAAAAAAAAAACAACAACAACAAAAAAGTATGCTTGCAGTCTTTCCCCTCTAAGGTTATAGCTCTAAGCTTTGGATGCTCTTCTAAGCAAGGTATCAGGCCTCAAAGAAGGACAGGATTTGACAATGTCACTGGCTGGGCTCTGTTGCTCTGTTTAGAACTTGTATTGCAGCTTTTCATATCTGTTACTTCCCCCCCGTTGCCACCTTGTTTTTCTTGTGGCACATGTGCTGTAGATTGCCTTTATTCTTGAAGAGTGGGCAGAGAGAGGTGATGTGAAGAAATGAAAAAAAAAAAATTAAATAGCAGTTGCTTTTGTTCTATCTACAGCAGATGTCTGAATTCTAATCTTAGGTAGGAATATAAAAATATTCTGGGAGGAGACAGCCTACTTTCACTTTGTCACGTTTTGAGTATCTTCTTCCTCTCGCACGGTGAGGAAAGTGGAATGCAAATAACTTTCCAGCTGAACTGCTCAACTGCAACGATGACTTGAAAGAGTCAGCGACCCAGAACCGGGTGTTCCTGGAAAGGGAGAAAGTAATTCTTGGTATCTTGGAAGACAAAAACATTGATGAAGGGGAGTGTCTGTCTCCTACTGGATGCTTTGGACATTCGGAGGTTTATCTTGATAATTGGCTCTTTCTGTTGCTGCAAGTGTTATTCTAGAATTTATAAATGAAAATCAAGTCCGTATATACAGTAACTATAAAGAAAGAGGAGGAAAACATCTGGGCTGATCTCTGTTGATGTGTGTTTATACAAGGCAGTTCAAAGCTTAAAGAAAATTCCATGAGAGACTTAACTATGTAAATTCTTTTTTAACGATGAGAAATCTCATCTTTTGAAGATGAGAAAAATGCAACAGGTCATATCCTGAAGTATTAATATGATTCTCTTAAACCAGCTCCAAATGCGAAAACTTCAGTTTGACCATAAATGGATTCAAGCATTTTATTGTTTTCACTCTCCTTTTCTCTTGTATACTTTTCACAGATCCTGAAAAATATTGTTTACAAATCCACCTTCCTTGCAGAATGATTTCTGTTGAATTATACCATTTTTTTTGTTTTGTTTTATTTTTGGAGGGCAGGGAAAGAACATTTAGTTTTGTGATGTGGCTGAAATTAGCCTAGGGCTGCCATCTTCTCTCATAAGCAAGATAATAATTTCACCTGCACAAAGTATGTTCTGGTACTCTCAATAATGCAGGGACAGGATGCTCCAAGAAGAGAAAAAGGAAAACAAGATAAAGTGAAAATACAATTATTTTCCCTGATAGAGAACATGCATGCTTTATTTGCCCTACTTTTTTTTGCATTTATTTATATCAGCAGTCTCATTAAATACAAAATTTCAATGTATTTTCACTGGTTAAGCTCTCACCAGGTTATATAAAGTTTCTACAATCTGATCTTGTTAGCAGTTCCTGAGTATGTATGCTTTAAAATGATTGTTATAGCCTGGAAAACCCTGGATACACTTTCTGAATATACAGTTACTGCAATACTTAAGATTTTAGTTCAGTCGTGCTTCTGGAATACGTATTTAATACTCTTAGTTTGTATTTCTCATTAAGTGATACCAGATTTATTTTATGAGGTATAGAAATAATTGTTAAGCGTACAAATTACTAGAATTAGAAATTATATTATCTGAATACATATTTTAGTTATTTATACCAGAAATGAGCACCAAATTAAGAAATTATTTTAAATTCATAAGTGATGTAGATTTCTTGGGTATTGGAGACCGCTATCTATATTATAGAATTGCTTCGGGGTAGAGTATAAGCTGTGTTGGTTTTGGATGCTATTTTAAAACAAGTTGCATAAAAGGGTCCCACCTGTTCAGGGGGCAGTTCATCAGTTTAGACAAGTGTTAATTCTGTGCATGGTCCTAAGCCCCCAGCAGCACATGTCACTAGTGGCACAGCCTCCTACCTTGGGGTCTGCAAAGCTACTTGTGCAAGAATGGTGCAAGAAGCTTCCTTGAAATTATTCAGGTTAGGAAGTAAATGGCAGTCATCATGATTAAGGTGCAAGAAGAGCAGAGGCAGGAAACTCATGGTTGGCTGGGGAAAATGCAGCCTGAATCAGTAGGTATGATGCTGCTCAGATTGCTGGTGTAAAATGAAGTAGGGGTGCATGCATGTGCACAACCACACTGTGTGTCCCCTGGACATGTCCACTGCTCTGAATTTTTCTGGATGGTCTGAATTGCTTTACTAGCTCTTGTTATCTCAAGCTTCCATATCTAATCCTGTAGTTAGGGCAGATTCATGCTGATCCAGATAGGGCTGGGGAGAGGAGACTGCCCGTCCTGCCTGCCATGCCCTCAGGAAAGCTGTCCTGGCTGTGATGCTTGGAACGGTGTTTCACAAGCACCTCCTGTGACCGGCGCCCAGACCTGAGGGAGTCGGGTCATTCCCCTACCCTTCACCCCTGCCACCGGTTTTGTATTCACGCCAGTTACTGCTGGGATTGTGATACAGTTCTTTATGGGTACAAATTGAAACACAGGCAGTTCCACCTCCATGTGAGGAAGAACTTCTTTCCTGTGAGGGTGCCAGAGCCCTGGCACAGGCTGCCCGGAGAGGCTGTGGAGTCTCCTTCTCTGGAGATCTTCCAAACCCGCCTGGATGCCACCCTGGGCCACGTGCTCTGGGTGTCCCTGCTGGAGCAGGACGAGTTGGATCTCTGGAGGTCCCTTCCAACCTCAACCATTCTGTGATTCTTTCGTTAACTTTCCTTAATTTTTCCAATACCATTTTACTTTTCAGTTCAAGAGGACTTCCCTCCAGGTAAGGTAGTATTCAGCACAAACAGGTTGTATCTCAAAAGTTTATAGACAGCATCTTCTCTTCCAAAAGACAGACATCAGCAGAACTACCCTGTAATGGCACGATCTCAGGCTAAAGAACTGAGTAAGGAAAAGGAAAAAAGGGAATGTTCCTTCAGTGAAGAACAGAGACTTGAAATTCTTACCAGAATTTTTGTGGTGTTTCAGAAACATTTACTAAGAATGCCAAGGCACAGCAGATATCTAATAATAGCAGCTGGAATTTAGAATTAATGTGAATATCTCTTTGAAAACAGGTGCTTCTTCCGTCCTGGCAGCTTCTGGATCTCTGAAAGTGCATAAAGGGCACACTCTGCAAGCTGGTAGGTCTAAGTGGTTAGGAGGTGTGTGTGTGCACATAAGTTTAAATTAAGTTAAACTTAAAATGGTAAAAGTAATGTCTGATGGTAAGACATACGTGTGTTTTTGTTAGAGGGTTTTGTTAGAAAGGCATTGACAGATGGGATAAGTTTAGAAGAGGCAGTGACAGATGAGATAAGTGTTGTTGCATAGGCAGTAATCTTATTCACTGCAGTAAAATACTGCCAACCCTTTAACAAAGGGCACCCATCAACAAATTAAAAATCACCTAAGGCCATGAGAAATCCTGGAAATCCTAGATGCTAGATGTGGAAGGAAAAAGCTTTCCATTTAAAGATCTCTCATGATAATGGAAGAAAATCACTAATAGCACAAGTAAGCAGATAAATTTGTATTTGTAGCCCCAAACAAATCCCTGTTCATAGATACTATTGGGCACAGCTTTTTAGCTTGCCTCGTCTGAACTGAGGTGCAATTTGAGGTCGTGCGGGAAGTTGGGCATCTTTATCCAGCTTAGTGCTCTGGAAGTGTCAGTGGTGTCGTGTAGTCTGGTTTCTTGTGAAGATGACTGTTGGCACTTGCAAAGCAAAGTTGTCTCTGGAAGGGCCAGTCTAAGCACTTTCTACAGCGCTTGGCAGAAATGGAGAAGTTATCCATCGTGCTGGAGGTGGAATTTTAACAAGAGTCTTCCAGATGCTCCCACTTCTCCCTGATTCATGCAGGCAAGACTGCTTTGCTCCAACATCCACACAGAGCAAAGCACACAGTTGACTTCAAAGGCCTTCAGGGTGGATACCTGTAAAATTGCCTTAGCACTTATTCCCTTGCTGTTGAACTCATCAGAAAGGGCTCAGATCACCACCCCAGAGAAGTAAATGCTAGACACTTTGTTCCCTACTTGAATTTGAAGGTTTGAAGACAAACAAAATCTCATATATTTTGTTTTTGTCTTGCAATTTATGAAGGCCAAAGACATTGACAGTATTTCTGTCTTCTAGGTCCTAAAGGGGGATGTGAGGTGCCAACACTTTCTGCAGAACCTGGAACTCCTATTAGCTCCGAGGAATCTGGTGAGTAAAGAACTTTGCAGCTAAGTGTAGTGGAAGACATTAATATCTTTTGTTTTTTTCTCTCTTTATTCTTGTATGTTGTGTTTCTCTTCCAAATAGTTATTCTTTCATGGTGTTAGTTTGTGGTCCTGTCAGCTTGCATGCACATGCACACGTGCACACAAACATGTGTCTTGGGGCTTTGCTTATAGTGTTGGTTGCTTTATTTTCTGCATTGTTTGCATTGCAGATGTCAGAGGATGATGCCTATGTTGGACCTAAATGTGAATAACTATTTATTAAGACAGGCTGAAGCTCCCATATCAAACATCACTCTTTTCTTCCTTCCCCAGCCATGCTAGCTTTTTTGTACTTTTGCACTCTTAAATGCCACCATATTTGTTGTATCACTTTTCTGGTGCTACAAATTTTAACTGTTTTTTCTTTCTTTCTTCCTGTTTCCCTCAAGCAGCTATATTCTGCCAGTTCCACAATTTCTTCACATTATAACCACATTTTGATCTGCTTTTGTCCCAAATTCATCCTCTATGGTGATCTCAAATCCTTGTCCTCTAAATCCCCTTCTCCCAGCCTCAGTTCATTGAGAACATACTGTTGAAACACTGCCCTTGTCCATGGCACTTTGTGCCCTGTTTTCTAAGCGGGAGCTTTTGACTGTCTTCTCTCCAGATAAATGTCTATCTCCAAATAAATATCATATAACCTAGGTTTTATAATTTGAGTTTCTTTTCTTTTTTTTCCTTTTTTTTGAGGGGGGAGGGGGAAAAATGAAAAACAAAATATTTGTAGTCTGCAGTGCATTAACAGAAGCTAGGCTTCATAAACATAAACAGCAGGAGATTGCTGCTTTACTACCATTACAGTTTACCCAGCTTCACTCTTTATTTATTTATTTATTTATTCATTCATTCTTTCTCCTTTGGGTTAACTTATAGCAGGAACACTTGATTTCTGCCTGGGCTTTCTTTGTTCTGTGTGCTTACTTTGCCTCCTGCACAAAGCTCCACCAGTTGATTGGCTGTGCTCCATATATCCCTTGGATAGTCTGGAAGAGGTATTCCGTTCAACTCTGGGAAACCTCGCANGTATTTAAAGTGATTCATTTTGCTTTGAATATTTGAGGACCCCACCACCACTTTGCCTGTAACAACAACTTGAAGGCTCATGGTTAGAAAAATGCTGGGTTACTTCATGGTCGTTCCATTGTGTTCTTTATGAAAATCTGTCTTTGAAAATTGTGGACTGCAAGGTAGAGGTTCCTTTGATTTAAATAGGTTTATATTTGGAGAGATTCTGATGTCCTGAGACCTGCTTCAGTCTTTGACAACTCTTACTGTGGCTTGACTGTGTAGGAGCCATCTNATATTTAAAGTGATTCCTTTTGCTTTGAATATTTGATGACCCCACCACCACTTTGCCTGTAACAGCAACTTGAAGCCTCCTGGTCAGGAAAATGGTGGGTTACTTCATGGTTGTTCCATTGTGTTCTTTATGAAAATCT
>VWPW01021738.1:988-118888 GCA_013389825.1 Crypturellus undulatus
GCGAGAGGGAATGCTTGATGGGATCCCTGAGGGCTGGGGAAACTGAGGTAAATAAGGGTATATCATCTGGGGTGGGAACCTTAATTGTAAAAATAATAATTGGGCACAGTTGGTATGCTATCCTGACCAAGGGGGACTAGAGTCTCGCTAGGGCCCTGGAGGGGCATGGTGCCTCTCCAGTGGCACGGATGGCAGACACCAGGGGTCAGGTGTTGACAGTGTAGCAGCCCATACCGTTACGGGCACCTGCAAACCAGGGCCCATGAGACCTACATAACGGAGTGACCTGACAAAAGGAGGATAGGGACCTTATGATGAGCCTGTGAAGTGACTCATGAGGCCTCTGCGGTACTACATCTGCTGGCACACTCGAAGGGTTAAAGGGTCTCTACCCTTTAACCGGAGAGTACCACTGAAGGGTTATATGAACGTGTTGCTTCTGAGGGGGGTCATGTTAGTGTTTGTCCCCGGCAGGGATGTTGTGGTTTCCAGGAGAAGAGGACGGGCTGATAACTGCAAGAAACAGCACCTTCACGTAGATCGGGAAGTGGTACTGCACCGGGCGGAATAGATAGTGTGTGCAGCAACTCCTTGCACCTTTTGAGTCTGTGCTGGCGCAATGATCATTATCTCCCTGGTGCCGGATTGGCTGGGATATTTAAATATTCCTAGATGATGCTCGGGAAAAGAAAGATAACAGCACGCCATGTTGGTAAGTCTGTCCAGGTTAGTCTTAGTGCCAGGCATGCCTGCGTTCTTGTGTTAGCATGTCGGGGTTGCCTGGAAGGGCCGGCGTTAGGGCCACGGTGCGGACAGGATTAACAAGCATGGAACACGGTAATTGGGGTTAGGAGGCCAAGACTGGAAGCAGAGAGTGGGAGGCTCTAGCTGAAAGGCAGACGAGAGGACAGAACACGGTTTTATAGATGTGTTACTTTAGTGTCGGCCTGAGTTGATTTGGCACGATAGGGAGAACCTATACTGCAGTCACCAAGAGTCAGCCAGAACAGGGGCATCAGTAAAGGCCAGGTTCAGTGGCAATGAATCAGAATAACGATCCAGTTCGGAAGAAGCTGTTAGCTCCTGATATATTATCAGAATCAGACGATATGCCTGCTGCATGCGTTGAAAGTGTGCATCTAAGAGCTGGAGGGATTTGAAAAGATCTTAAGGAGAACCCCAGGTACAGAAATGGCGGGGCATAAAGGCGTTTAACCAAGAGAGCTGTGGTGGTCACTTGCAGATAAGAGGTAGCCAAAAGGGCGTGATGCGGGCAGCACGGGGCCAGTGTTAGTGAGTGGCTGGAGTGAGATTGCCTCATGCCTCAAGCGCAAGTGCAGTGACTCAGTCTCACAGAATCAGCCTCTGGCGCTGCGTCCTTGGAGGGGGCCCGAAGGCATTAGGTTTAGAGCCCAGGTGCGAAGGGTATAAAGAACTAGCTGCACGTCAGGCTTTCCCCTTGCCCAGCAATTGGGCTCATATTGTTTCACCGCAGAGCGAGAATCATCAAACACTCTACTCAATCTGAATATAATTAATTCAGTGACAAGTGGCCCTCTTCGCAGTATTTGAACATATAAAGTTGTAGTTGTAACTTCGCGATGTGTCTCTGGGTGACAAATCCAATGCCAAGTTACGATGGAGCCTTCACTCTTCCTTCCTCCTTCTTTTCTTTCTTCCTCCTTCCTAGTTCACCTTTTATATATTTTCCTTTCAGGTCTAGCCTTAGTGACTCTAGTAATACTTACTTTTTTATTGATTGGTTTAAAAATGTCTTGGGTGCATGGTGAGCATACTGAGTGAGGACTGGTCATTGCTTGGAAGCGGGTAACTTTGGGGATGGAGTTCTGTGTTGGTATTATAAAGATATTAGAATGAGCAGCAGTTTGAGGAAAGTCCACCTGCCGCCATTGTTGGCCCAGCACTTGACATCTTATCGTACCATGCGGCTTATCAGCTGCAAGGTACAAACAAGTCTCCACCTCTGCGGGGACTACAACAGAGTTTGGCCACTGTGTCTTCACTCTGCTTTATCTCCATTCACTCATCAGCTGCTCAGCACCATCAGGTTACTACTTTTGCGGGGAATCCAACAAATTTTGACTGTGCTTTCTCCATTCTGCTCCACTCTTTATTTACTCTACTAGTGCGTGCTAAGAGGGCACATTGTGTTGCCTAGGGAATCGTGAAGTAGATTCCATACACACCAACCATCCTGGAAATGGCAACTCTCTCTCACCCGAAGCAAACCTCTGTAAAGCTATACCTTGTGTTTTTCCCTAATTTCCCCTTTCTTGAGCAATTCTCCCACAGTCACTGTAGAGGGAAAGCATGTACCCCAATCAAGAAGGAAAAAACCTAAGGCAGCGTTAGCAGCCTTAGGCAGCGTCTGGGGTAACACAATAAGGCAATCACACAGGAAGGAGTAGCATTGTGTAGGGAGAAGCACAGGAGTAGTAGGGGAGTTCGATAGATCCTTGCAGAGAGATGCCAGCCCCAGGACAATGCCACAGTAATGTTTTGGGCAGTTGCTCTCTTCAGGGAGGACCGCTTCCTTTGGTAGCAGCTAGGAATATTTTTCTCACAAAGACACCCACACCTTTGCACTGTATTCTGCCTGCCGCAGAAATTAGTGTAGGACATACCCATGCTACATGACCTCATCTCCTAAGCAGTCTTGTATGTGGATATTAGGTGTTTTCCTGCAGAGAAGCAGCTTATGAGAACAGCTATTGTTGTCTTATATATTAGCATAATACTGATCATGCTGAATCAATATTCAGTTATGCTGCTCCCTGCAGTAGCCATTCAAGGCCTCACAAAGCCATTTCGTAGTCAATCATCTCTTGGCCACGTAGGTCATTTGCAGCTTGATGGATGTGATCTGGTGATGGTGCAGCGTCTTTCTGGTCTCTCCTTCAGTCACATCTTTGGCCAAATCATCATTTAGCATTGTCATAGAATGCTTAAGGTTGGACGGGACCTCTAGAGGTCATCTAGTCCAACCCCCCTGCACACGCAGGGCCACCTATAGCATGTGGCACAGGACTGCATCCAAGCGGGTCTTGAAGATCTCCAGAGAAGGAGACTCCACAACCTCTCTGGGCAGCCTGTTCCAGGGCTCTGTCACTCTCACTGTCAAGAAGTTCTTCCTTAAGTTCCTGTGGAACTTTTGGTGCTTCAGTTTGTGGCCATTTCCTCTAGTTCTGTCAGTGACCACCAGTGAAAAGAGGCCAGCCCCATCCTCCTCATTGCCTCCCTTGAGGCACTTATAGACACAGATCAGATCCCCTCTCAGCCTTCTCCAGGCTGAACAGGCCCAGCTCCCTCAGCCTTTCCTCACAGGGCAGATGTTCCAGGCCCCTGATCATCCTCGTGGCCCTGCGCTGGACTCTCTCCAGCAGCTCCACATCCCTCTTGTACTGGGAGGCCAGAACTGGACACAGTACTCCAGATGTGGCCTCACCAGCGCTGAGTAGAGGGGCAGGATCACCTCCCTCGACCTGCTGGAGATGCTCCTCTTAATGCACCCCAGGATGCCATTGGCCCTCCTGGCCACGAGGGCACACTGCTGCCTCATGGTCAACCTGTCATCCACCATGATGCCCAGGTCCTTCTCTGCAGAGCTGCTCTCCAGCAGGTCAGTCCCCAGCCTGTACTGGTGTCTGGGGTTATTTCTCCCCAGGTGCAGGACTGTGCACTTGGCCTTGTTGAATTTCATGAGTTTTTTAATGCCCAGTTGTCCAGTCTGTCCAGGTCCCTCTGGATGGCAGCACAGCCCTCTGGAGTATCCGCTACTCCTCCCGGCTTTGTATCATCTGCACACTTGCTGAGGGAGCACTCCGTGCCTTCATCCAGGTCACTGATGAATAAATTGAACAGGACTGGACCGAGGACTGACCCCTGGGGGACACTTCTAGCTACAGACCTCCAGTTAGATTCTGCACCACTGATCACCACCCATAAGTACATTGTGCTTAAGGGCGTGGTAGGCACAGTCAGGATGTTCTGCTCTGTGCACCTCTTTAGCTCCACAGAATTTACCTTCTTGATCCTTACCCTTTCCTCTTTCTTTATTTATAGTTTCCAACAATCATTTTGCTTTCCCTAGGTCTGCTTTTATGTTCCTCCTTTTGATTTGAGGTGATGGGAAATGGGATTTAATTTAGTTAAGGATACCTCTTTCTAACTGGAAAACAAACAGAAACAGTAAACTCTCCAGGAAGACCGCAAGTGTACTGTTCCATAATACTTATCCAGCCCCCAACTATTTAGAGTTCAGAGACTTCCTGAACTGGATATAGGTACATGTTATCAGGAGCACTCAACAGATTTCTTCTCCATCACCACAAGCTGTCTTCCCTTGAATCCATTTACTGTTCCAGCATCCACAGCTTCCTTTGACAATAAGACAGCCTACAAACAGCTTCCATCATTTTTTTCTGAATCTTGCTTCTATAAAGTTCATACGATGTCTTCTGTTACTTGCATCAGGGGAGCGAACCATTGCTCCTTGTCCACCCTTTGTTTGAGATGCATCTTTTAATGGACTTCACCCTAATTTTTAGGGGTGGGGTTAGTTCACTAGCCACCGTATTTGAAAACATCGAAAAAGCAGAAGTCATGTCCAGATTTGAAGTACTTACTGAAGTAGTAAGACAGAACAAACATATCACTGCTCTGTGACCTTTTAGCATTTCTTTCTGTCTGAGAAACTAGTTGTTCCTCAGAAATCAGCGGTCACTTTGTTAAAGCTAAAAGAACAGTCTTACAGACTGCCTCAGAAAGCCTTTTTCTAACAACATTTCACTTAATAAGACAGCATCATATTCACTTCACTGATTTTACTCCTACAGAAAAATCAAGAAATTACAAAGATAAATGAGTGCATAGTTCTACAAGTGCCTATGGCCTTGTTTTTCTGTATCTGTTTACAATCAATTTATATGTTTATATGTTTTAAAGCATCTTGACTTTCAGTCCTATGCAGTCAATCGCAAATCACAAATGACTTTAATTTTGAAATCTTCACAAAGCTTGGGAGGGTATCAAATGGAGTCCTATTTACAGTCCTGTACCTGGCAACTAAATCACTGTATGTGACCACAGTGACTGTGATTTCATAAAGTCACCAGTGATTCTGACTATCAGGATATTTGAATGCCCAAAAGATCTTCATTTTGTGACATTTAGAGCCACAGATATCAACTTCCCCCCAGCTGGCATTCAAATTAGGTAAAACTAAAGTACTACGAATAGCAGCAGACTGGGCTGTACTGCTTTTACCTCTCAGTTTTCTCCAGTGGCCCATTCTCTTGAGCCAACCAAACGCTATCTGCTGCTTTCAACCTGGGTTATCTGCAGATAGTCCTCAAAGAGTAGTGAGAAATATATGATTACCTGAAGGAATGAGAGAAGCAACACAGATATGGATCCTACATGAGACCAGAACCAAACTGACAGTATGAATCCAGATTTAGTCTCTCATAGCACCTACTTGTTGGGTGTTACACTCTTGAAAAGCAATGAAGCTGGAATGTCTCTTCCTTCAGCTGACCTGCTACCGACTTGCTCTCTGTCTTCAGCAGTTGGTAGCAATGGGTCATTAATAATCACCAACTGAAACATGCTCATTTACACTTGTACATAGTATTCTCATAATAAGAGAAATTTCCACTGCTTGTACCTTTAATATGGCGTGTGAAGAACACATACGTCCTATCTGGCCTGGAGACAATCCTTACTGAGAGACAATATCTTTGTCTTAGAGAGAAAAATAATGCTGTTTGTGTTAGTTATGAGCATTGCATTTTCATGTGTGAAGCTGAATATAATAGCCATAGGGCAGCAATGACATCCAGCTCATCCGCCTGGTAATAAATTCAGAATAATGAGGAAAGATTTATTTCTACTGAACATGCATTATTTTCTTTTTTTTTTATGTTCATGCAGAGCCAGGCTTCTTTCCAATTTTACTGTGGCTGCATATCTATCCAGATAATTAGAAACAACAGTGATCATGAGAATGTTAGACACTGTAGAAATGACTATCAGTGCTTTAATGCAAAAACCTGCTAGTCATTTGGAACTTGGCAGTTTTATGTGCAGTTAAATTTATAGGCAGATAATTGCACAATTTGTGCTTTCCAGAAAGCTTTCAGACTTCTTTAGCCCAGCCAAAATTCTGAAAACGTGGAAACTGATTACCTCAATACTAGCAATTTAATTTTGGTAGGGTTTTTTTGTTTGTTTGTTTTGTTTTGTTTTGTTTTCTCTCCAGACCCCTTCTTTTGTTTCCCCTGTTTTTTTTTTAAGATATCAGCCTTCAGGCTGTACTGAATCCAATGACTTTAAAAAGCCAGCTATTTTTTATGGTGTCCTTGAGGTGTATATGTTGAACTCTGAATGACCTGGGTTAGCATGAGAAGAAAGTTAAAGAGAACTGCTCAGAGATGCTATCTCAGAAAGCAGGTATTGTTATAGCAAATGTCTCTTCAGTGTATTTTATTTCCTGTGAACTTCAGAATGATTGTTGCAGATAGTTGCATAAATACAGTATTTTGATCATGTTCTATTGTTACTGGTTTCAAGGGTATTTGGACTTTTGTTTGTTTATTCAACCACTTTTTTACAAAGAAAAGGTCTCTAATTATCTGTATTATTTTGGTTTCAGAAAGAGTTAAAAGAAGTATGGCATTTTTCACATCTATATGCATTTTACATTTTCTTTTTGCCACCTGGAAACCTCCATAAACTAGTTTTATTGATGCATAGCACAACATATTGAGATAGGGCTTACAATAGGTCTCCACTTATATTGCCAAGCAGCCTTAAGTCTGATCTCCACATCCAAGAGAGCTGTTTCAAGATGAATGTGCCAATTCTTGATGGTAAAAGCCTGGTTGCAATGCCAATAGAAAGGATAATGTGAAAATCAGTTAGGAAAACTGGATCATTATGAAGACTGAAATAATACAAATAGGACAGAATTCAACTGTACAGAGTTAGTTAATTTGGAGGTTAACAACAGCATCTGAAGCTCTAAATTGAGGACTATTTAACATGAAACAGCTCAAGAAGAGAGTGTTTTGGATTCATCATAGAAAAAAAAATGTGAGCAATCCATAAACTGTGGCTATGAAAGAGGCAAATATTTCAGGTAAAGAGTTTTTTACAGAACAAAAGCAACCCAGCAGTGTACAGAATGGTAAGATTTCACCTGAAACATTACTTACAGTGTCATTTCCTACCATGTAAGGGATGAGTAGAATAGCTCAGAGTGATGGTGATCTATCAGTACAAATGTGTATCGCATGGAGAACGATTAAAACAAATGAGCAATGTTTGCGAGAAGACAAGTAGATAAAAGCACAGCCCACTAACACATTTACATTACAGATTGGAAGGTGATGTTTCTTTAATACGCAGAACTGAAAATCTCTCTTCCTATGAATAGAGTGGGAAAAATATGAAAAACATAGAATAATAGAACTCAAAACAAAAAACAAACTTGGCTAATTTGTAAACAAACAGGTTTATGTATCTGTGAGTTTCTTTAATAGCAAAGACATGTCTTGCCACCTTGTGAAGTCTCTTTTTTTTTTCATAAACAAAATCCAATAAAGTGCTTCTAGATTAGCAATTTAATCCAAAGAGAAATGTTTGATTGATTGAGATATGATTGAAGGCATCAGAATATTAATTTAAATTGAATTTAAGTTGTGAAGTCATTTCTGCATCAGTACTGAAGATTTCCTTGCTTAGGGTTCATTTTCTGAGAGTCCGCTTTCAATTAGGCTGTGTTTAATACAGCATGTTATAAATGACATCAGGAACTAAGTTAAGTTGCAAAATTTCAGCTTGAGGATGAAGAACGATCTCTAAAACAAACACCTTACAAAATATGAGTGGTTTTAGAGTAACTTTAGAGTTATATAAAAATATTCTACACTACACAGCTGTTAAAGGCATGACAAGGCATTATTGTTGCTGCACATCCAATAACACAAGAGTTTCTCGGTGCACGTCTCTGCTTTCAGATCATGGCATGGTGCACTTTTAAAGGGAATCTTGGAACACCATTCAAAATCCACTATCTTGGGACCGACTAGAGCCTTCTAAGCACTTTCTGGAGTCCTTTGCTTTGCTGAACGTCTACTTCAAAGCTAAAGAAATGCATCTCCTAAAGGCAGGCATTTGCCTCGATACTCCAAGTTCTGTGTGTTACTTTACAGACATATTGGGAAAGGGCAGAGAACACAAGCGTCAACTCCCAGCTCCACTGAAAGCTGCCTTGCATTCGGCTGGTCAGATCTATTAGTCCCTTTTCACCAGCAGAACTGAGAATGTAAATCTTTGTACCTGTGAAATGTAGGTAAAACCATTTCCTTGCTCAGAGGTATTTGTCACAGTCTATAGAATGAATAAAATGCCAAGTGCTGAAGTGATTGGGGTCCTGGATATTTAAAGCAAGGAAGCTCATTTTTCTTTGAACATTTGCAAATTGAAAACCAAAGCTCCAGCAAATTGAGTGTGGAATATAAACTCTCCTGACTCCCCAACAAGCTTGATAAACTTATAAATCTTTTATAACACTAATTTCTGTGACTCGCAGCTGGAAAGCTGCCAGAGCTATAGGCAAATAGGAACTGAATTGGCTATTCAGAAGCTGGGTATCTGCTTCAGGCAATCTGGGAATATTAAAAAAATATATATATTTATCTAGGAGTTTTGCCAGCAATTTCAATAAATTACATTCTGTCTAAAAAATCTTATTTAATTAAAAGGAATACATAAGAATATGAACATACATTTATCTTTATAAAATAAAGATAAAAGAGTTGCTAAGCAGGCTGACAGTTGATCATACTAAAGAATAAGCTGTTTCATAAATTAGGTTTCTAAATAAGATTTAGTACTTAATAAGGCTTTCTGCATTAATCCTAATAAGCATAAAAGAGATTCACTCCATTTTTGGAAACTTTAAGAAAATAATTAATGAAAATCTCCATACCAGTATGGAGAAAAAAAAAAAAAAAACTATCTCTCTAGACTTTGATAGTTTTAATCAATTTACAGAATTAAATTCTATTCAAAATGTAAAAGTACTTAAGTTGAAAATCTAGTCCTTGTACAGCCAAAGGAGAAAAAGAGGATTTTAAGGTAATAATCAAAGCACCTAATGTAGTGTCTTGCTCTTATACCATTTTCAGAGGAGTCTCTTGGCAGACTAAAAGGGAATCTCCAGAACACAATGTCATAACTTACGGACCTAAATAAGCTGCATAAAGTGAAGCAGAACAAAGATCATGAGATTTGTGTGTCCTGTGCAAACTGTCAGCAGAAATTCCTTGCATTATTTGCAGAGCAGTTTTGCATAGCTAGCATCAAGTCTTGTGGGAGAGGGGAAAGCTTTTCAGAAAATCCAAGGGAATTCCAGGGGATTATTGGAGAGACTATTAATTTTAATTCATTCACGTCATCCTTCTTTAGCATCTTTTATTTCCTATCATCTGGTGAAAATAGGCAGAGTTGTGTTATTGAAAAGTTTGTTTCCTCTGAGAGAAAATGAAGAATGCCAATGCAGTAGATGATACACTTCTGTGTTTTCCACACTTCAACCATGAGATGCCATGATATTACTAAAGCTAAAGGCAAGTAACAGTTTTTTTACAAGCAGTGCAGTAGGGTGGCACAAGTGCAAGAGTAGGGTGCAAGAGACCCGAGTTCTCCACTGCTGCTCTGCCAAGAAGCCTTGATGTACAAAGTCAAAAGACTTACTCTGCCACCCCATGGATGAGATGAAGTGCAAGATACTGAGACCCACTCTAGGTCCTTTTCCTTTTTTTTTTTTTTTTCTTTCACAGAAGACCACAAGCACTGAACTTTCATGTATCAGCATTTCACTGTAAGTCTAACAAGGGAAGAAACACAAGTAGTTTCCAGGAAAATGAATAGAATGGCTCATCCCACTAATTTACTACCCATCTTGGTATAATGAGGCATTTAGGATTAAATCATAGACTCTTTACATTCAATTCAGATTTTTTAAATCAAAGTTTTCCACTTCTTCTACCCATTACCATTTTTATAGTTACCAAGGATTTTTTTTTTCTGTGCCCTAGCTGCCAGTTGCTCTAGGACATCTTCCTGGAATCCTGTGCACCACCAGCTATTTCAAGCACTTTTAAAGATGCTGAAATCAGGGACCTGATGTCACTGTTGTAGTCTGTGAAGAGACCCCATGGAACTGAGAACACTTAGATGCCTGAAAAGGTGGCCTCAAGCAGAGCTAATGCAGCAGGCTGTGGGCCAGTATGGGCACAGGCGGTGGTTCAGAGCCACAGGATCCAGGATCTACTCTCCATGGTGCTCCTGCCCCATGCTGCAGCGTGGCTGAAAGTGGCCAGGCTGAGGCAGCTCCTCTGCAAGGACTCAGGCAGTGGATCTGCTGTCTCGTAAAATACAATATCATTTCTTCTGCAGCACAAAGTCCTTGTTTCTCAGGGCACCTCAGAGCAAGAAAGGAGTGTCCAAGCTGAAGTTCCCTTTTCATCCTGCAGATAAATGTCTCTCTCAGTGAATTTTTCACTGGTGTTGGCACTGGCAGCGTTGACACTGTACCTGCTTCAGAAGTGAATGGAAGGAAGGTGCCAGTATTCCTTGGTGTCAATGTAGTAAATAAGTCCAAGGCTAGGTGATGCTCTAGGAAGCAACTACAGTTTTGCAAAAAGGCACTCTCAGACATACAGCAGTCAGCATCCTGAGAAAAAAAAAAATCTAGACGTTCAATTGTCTGGGTAACAAGTGTTTGAAAAATTGTATTATAGTAGGCTGTAACAAAGAATCAAATTGTTGCTCTTGGAGTAGAAGGGAAAAAAAAGTTCAAAATGAATGAACACAACTCCTCAGTCCTAGTAACCTTTATGAAAAATCTGCCTCCTCCTAGACAGATTTTAGTCCTTAGGGCACTTCTAATCCACTAATACAGAAACATGTTTTATTTTAAGTTAAATAGAGATTAATAGATAGCTATAATTACATAAACAGAAAAAAAAAACAGTATCAGCAATATGTACAGTAAGTCAGGCAAGTTATTTATTTTTTCAGCAGTTGGAATACACAGCTGCTCATGTTTGCTAGCATTTCACATTCATCATTACATTTATTAGCTTACTTACAAACTGGTGTGAAGTGCTGCTTTTCTCTTCCCAGACAAATAAATTACAAGCTGTAGATATCACAAATATTATACAGAAATATGAATTGCACATGAATCAAGGATGGGAAGGAGGGGAAAGAGAAAGAGTCATTCACTGTTAAGGATATAGCCCATGTTCTGACGAGAAAAAGAGGATCTGGAGGCTTGGAAACCTGCTGCTGCGTGGTGTGTGCACAGTATCATATCCACCTCGGTTTAATACTTGCCAGGCAAATCACAAAGCCCTCTCAGGCTACAGCAGCATATAATCTCCTTGAATGTTTTCCTGAGCTCCTGACTCCGGAATGCATAGATAAGAGGATCGATGATGGAATTGCACATGATGAGGATGAGATATAAGTTAAAGTGAGACATGAAGCACACACAGTAAGGGTTGTAAGGGCAGGAGATGTAGAAGATCAGGTGCAGGAAAAATGGGGCCCAGCACACAACAAAAACGCCAATCAGGATGGTGAGAGTGATGGCCCCTTTCATGTTGGCCCCTTGGCGAATAGGGCCAGTTCCCGGAAGGACTGCAATTTTTTTGATATGCATCCGGGCCATCATGAACATGTGGACGTACAGGGAGGCCATGAGAATGAGCATGGTGAAGAACATGCTGATAAGGCAGATGATGACGACACTGCTGTCAGAGTAAATGATGAACAAAATGCCTGACACCGTGCAAGCAGCCCAGATGCATGTAATGATAACCCCTACCCGCTTCACGGTCATGATGTTATGGTACTGTAGGGCATAAAAGATAGTAAAATACCTGTCCACTGCTATTGAGAGGAGACTGCAAATTGATGCAAGCAGGGAGCTGCAAATCACTGAGTCAATGACATTGTCAATGTTTATGGTAAAGCTCTGTGCGTCTGTGTCTGTGTTGTTTAGCAGCGTGATGACGATAGTTTCTGATCCGTTGGATACACTCACTAGCATGTCAGCCACTGCCAAGCTACAGATAAAGAAGTACATGGGCGAATGGAGGTTCTTGTTCTTGGCTATCGCTGCAATGACCAAGACGTTCTCCAGCAAGCTGATGATGCCCAGAGTCACAAACACTTCGGGGGAAACGAAGAGTTGCTCGTAGCAGCCTCCCGAGGAGTGGCCCTTGGCGTTGGGCTCGCCGGCACCTCCATGCAGTCCATAGCTGTGGTTCCAGAAGTGGAGAGGCTGGAGCGTCCCACGCTGCTGGGTGAAATTCATCTTAGGGAGAAAGAGCCCTTTTCAGCTTCCTGCTTCTAAATATGTCCTTCTTGCATCCTTTAGAAATCCTCCTTTGGCTTTTCAGCGGGAGAAGAGAAGGAAAAAAAAATCCAGCACCAAAGCAAGAACCGAGTTCAGAATACTTTAGCTGCTACTGCAAAAGCAGGTTTTCAAACTCAGAAATGCTGTTTTACTCCCACAGGTGCAGTTTCTAACCATCGCCACATTTACCCCAGTTACCTATATCACCAAGTCCCAACAACCAGCTGCAAGTTTGCCTCAGATTCTCCCTTGTGTTCGGTTCCCATTCAGTTCACAGTTACACGTTGCAGGATTTTTTTTCCCATTTCCCTTCCATTAAGAGAGGTGAACAGAAAATGCCCAAGTGGCTGCTGCTGAGCAGGAACTAATTTCAAACTGCAAAGCACCTTTCTCGCTGTCAGACAGTGCACGCTGGCTGCCTGCTTTATGGTGTGTGGAGGAGAGAAATACTCAGGGGCACTCTCCGCCTCTGCCTTGCCTCCCAGCCAATGGGGCTCGGCAGCTGCCGAAAGTCGAGGGGCTGCTGCTGCCGAGCTGCTCTCAAACACGGCACGTCGCAGCGCGATCGCGTGCAGCACGGGCTCCCGGCAGCCGCAGGAAACCAGAGAGGCTCTCGTAGATTTGTTTCACTTCCTTAACTTCGCACAACAGTGTTTTAATGCTTGTTTTGTGGATCTGGGATGTCATCGATTTCACTCCTTACTGCTCCAATTGTACTAGCAAGACTACAAAATTCCCACAGCTGCACTGATGGCTTCTATTTTTAGACTGAGATTTATTCTTCCCTTCTGTGCCATAAAGTTGTTCCATATGGTATATGTAGTAAAATAGAAAACAAGAAACCAAGAGAGTACTCATTTCCTCCTAGCTTTCTCTTCCAGACTAACTATGCATTAACTTTTCCGTGCCTTAATTATCGATTTGCAAGATGGGATGTTGAAAGGCTCCAAATTTTCCATGCTTTTTTTTCTTTTTTCTTTTCTTTTCTTTTCTTTTCTTTTCTTTTCTTTTCTTTTCTTTTCTTTTCTTTTCTTTTCTTTTTAAAAGAAAGGCCATCTAATGGGCTATTTGCAGAGTAGGGCTACTCTGACTACTCTGACTTCTGCAAGTCTCAAACAGCTAACAAATGTCCTAAATGACACATCCTAATGTCCTAAAGAGTTCTGCCCAGGTAATATCCTTCTTTGTTGTCGTATTTCCAAGAAGAAAAAGATGATAGAATTAATTGTAGTTGGCCTTCCATCATCAGAAATTAGGATAATGGGCAGAAAAAGAATAGTTAGAGCAGATGAAGGAAAACATTGGGAGACAAAGTTGCAACCTATGAGAAACATGGCTTATACACTAGTAACAACTGCAAGACATTAATAAATCTCATAATAGTTCATCCCAAGGCTGTCTCCGTGCTTACCTGACATGAGCTGAAAGTCAGTTTCTGTGCACTCTGCCAAGAAAAGCCCTCAAGACATGAGAGGAAAAATGCCAAATGTCTACAAAGAGAAAGAGACAAAAGCTACTTTGCTCTTTCCTCTTACGAGCCCTGCAACTGAGAATTAAAACCATAAGTTCCTGATAAATGCTAAAACATAGGTGAATTTTTAATCTGTGGAAGCTGTAGAACAGTCATTACATCTTGCAAAAGCTTGCCAAGAAGTGGTCTGAATGCTGGAATGCAGGGTGCTAGAATGTCACCTACCAGGGAGGCTGTAGAGTAGACCATATCTGAGGCAGGAGCCAGTGAACAATTTTTTTCACCCTCCCATTTTTTTCACACTTGCTTTCTGATTTATCAAATTAACAACTAACCAGGCAGACAGGAATCCAGTGTGCCTGTGGAAGTGTAGCACCAGGGTGAAGCAGGATTTTACTATCACGTTTGGATTTGTGGGCCTTCCCCAGACAGATGGCTTCACAAAGCAGAAACATAAATACCAAAGACAAACAAAATATCTTGAGGCACAGGAAACCCCACATTTATCATGGAGGAGATGATCATTCACCAGCAGGCGCCCTGAAGTGAAAGAATAGCTTGCTGCTGAAGGCAAGATTTACTTTCCTATCAAGACATGAGGCATACTGGAATTCAGAAGGATCTGTTATCTTGTTACTCAGCCCTTGACCAGCACCACTGTCGCCTGCTGCAGACAGGACTTGCCTACCTAATGCTTAAGGACATGTCTACAAAGAATGCAGAAAGAAAATTTCCAGGAAGACCCATGTGGGAGAGAAGCATCTCTTCAGACAAGGCTTTTTTCCTGCATATACAGCCAGAAATGTGCCATCTGCAAGTTATCCCAAGGAGGAGGCAGCTCAGCACACCTTCCTTCACCAGCTCCATCCATGCTGGGAGCATTTATGGTGCAGAGAGCTCTGCTTTTCGTGTCCCTTGGTGGAGCCAGAGCTCAGCAGAGCTGAAATAGAAGCTGCCTCCAGATGATACTAGAGTTGCCTCCAGGAGACGTTTTGCTCCAGCCATCTGTCTGTCTATCCTCTTTCTCCTCTGGATCTGGAAGAAACCTTGCCTCATTTGTCCCCATGGCTCAGGTCCGTGCCAGTTTAGGGACTGCTGCACCATCATTCACCTCAGATTTTTGTCTCATGCCTTGCAAGTCATTCTTGAGGCAAAGTTATGGTTGTTTTTGGTGTGCTAGCTGCTCATATTTGTAGGGTACATGACTGAAAGTAATAGACTTACGGTAGCTTAGCAACTCAGTTGAAGCACTGTAGCAGAGGATGCTCCATTAGCCTGCTCCAACTACAAGGTAAAACTTGTCATTTGAGCATTTTTTTTTAAATGAGAGAATGTATATGTGTGTTTAAATATTTCTGCAGTAGATGGATGTGTGTGTCTTGCTCTCTCCTAGCAAAACACAAACCATATAATTTTAAAAAAGCTCAGCGGAACCTAGCTCTCACATGCCTGGAAAAAAAAGTATTATTTGGGTTTTTCACTGATGGAAAACAGGAGTAATATGCAAGCTGAGCCAATATTTCTTTCAAAAATCAAGCAGATTCACAGAATGGGTAAGACTGGAAGGAACCTCTGGAGAACATCTAGTCCAATACCACTAGAGCACATTGCTCAGGACCCTGTTTGAAGCCTCAGAACAGCTTTTGAATCTCTCCAAGGATGGAGACTCCACAGCCTGTCTGGGCAACGTGTTCCAGTGCTCTGTTACTTTCACAGTAAGAAAGTTTTTCCATATGTTCAAGTGGGCTTCCCATGTTTCAGTTTGTGCCTGTTGCCTCTCATCCTATCTCTGGACATCACCGAGCAGTCAGGCACTATTCTCATTACTTCCCCTTGCATCGGGGAGCCCAGAAATGGTCCTACTACTCCAGGCTAAGTAGAGTAGAGGGGAAGGATCACCTCCCTCCATCCGCTGGCAATGCCCTGCCTAATGCACCCTAGGAGACCATCAGCCACCTTCGCTACAAGGGCTACAAGGGCTTATGCTCAGCTTGTCCACCAGGACTCCCAGCTCCTTCTCCACAGAGCTGCTCTCCAGCAGGTCAGCCCCCATCTGTCCTGATACTGGGGGTTATTCCTCCCTGGGTGCAGGACGCTGCCTTTGTTGAACTTCACGAGGTTCCCATCTGCCCATCTCTCCAGCCTGTTTTGGTTCCTCTGAATGGCAGCACTTCCCTCTGGTGTATCAGCCACTCCTCCCAGTTTTGTACCATCAGCAAACTTGCTGAAGGTGACCTCTGTCCCTTTATCCAGTTTGTTAATGAGTCAGTTGAACCGTACTGTCCCATTTTGCAATGATAGTGCATTTTGTAAAAGAGCTTTCCATTTCTCCCTGATTTTCATGAGTTGTTCAAAGTTAATCCTGGCCCAATCCTTACGTTTCAAAATGTTCCTCTAGATCAAAGCTCTGCTCTTTTGCAAGTTCACCACTTCCTCTCACTTACTGTTGTCTGAAAAATTGCTGAGGATGCATTCTGTGTTAATATCCATGTTATCAGTGAAAAGAAACGATCAATATTAGTTCTGGTATTAGTCCCAGGGTACTATGCTTGTTATTTGCCAGCAGGTGGACTGCTGTCCAGTATTCAAAACACTGATCACTAGCTATTGAGCCAGTAGTCTGGCCAGTTTTCAACCTAACAGAGACTGTTCAACCGGTGCAGACCTCTCCAGCTTCCAAATGACAATGCTGTACAAGTTGGTATCAAAAACCCTACTGAAGTCAAGGTATATGCAGTAGATTCCATATGCCCACACTGCTATCACCCCCATACGCAGAGGAGTCAGTCATTTCACCATAGAAAGCTTTCAGATTGGACAAGCATGATTAATGCTTGGTACATCCACTTTGGTCCTGATCACCTTATTATCCTGGGGTTAAATTGTTTTGAATTATGCCAACTTCAACAAAATAGGTCCCAGCTTAATGCCCCATGCCTAAGAGGGCTCATGAGCCTTTTGCTGCTTCAGAGCACTGACTGCACCTCTGGCGTATACATGGGAACACTGATCAGAGGAAGACTAGTATTAATGCATTTCCATCCAGCCTTCCATTCTGGAGTGTTTATACTCTCGTAATCTGCATATTTTATTTTTTAACATTTCTCACTTGACAGCTGCATTTAAACCAACTCTCTTCAGTTGTGAGAGCATGAGCTTCTGTAGGTTGCCTCTTCCCCTCATGCCAATTAGTTAGAAAATTAGAACACAGACAATGCAGCCACAAAAAGCACAGAAGTATATTTCTTGGCAAATTATACATTTACCTCTATTTGAAGATGCTGTAAATGTGCATAAGTTTTCTTTTTTTGTTTTCTTTTATTATTATTATTATTGATTAAAATGACATGAGGAGGGCAGTGTCTTTGAGCACTTCAGCAACCATTTAAGACCGATCTCCTTTCCATTTTAGGTAATCAAAGTTGTGAAGCTCACTGTATCTCTTAGAGATCGTTTGCTTGTAGTCAGTGCAGCAACAATTACCCCTGTATGTTTTTTACTCCTTCTCTCATGTCTCCAAAATAAGCATTTTTCTTTGGCTTGCTTGTAGATTTAGATGCTTGTCTTCTCCAACCTATCTGAAATACCTCATCCAAATGATTCCAGGATCTCCTTAATGTTGGTACCCCTCTCCAAATTCTTCTTGAAAAAGTATTCATTAGCACACAGGATTACTCAGAAAACTGAACAGCAATAGTCCTGAATTTGTGATTGCCACACAATCACAAATTTGTTTTATGACAAAAAAAAAGCTCTTAATTCTGCTTTTTCTTTTGTTCATTTGTTGTATGGTTTTCACATACAAATACAATAATGAGAAAATACTTTTAGCAATTGCACACTCTTCTTCACTCCCCATACGCTTTCGAACAGCTTTCAGTGCTGTTGTCTTACTTTAGCTCAAGACACGACCTTATGTTATGAATTTTAGAATGACTTTCACTTTTCTAGTTTATCATCTTCAGTTCTGTTATAAAGATATTCCACATTCTTCTGTGTGAGAAGTGCAGTTGCATTTTATTGTATCAGAAGAATATCTCTTCAGTCTAGCTGTCTAACCATGAAAACTTGAAAAATAACATGTCTTATTATAATTGAATGCGAAACTCAGAACCAGGCAGGAAAAAGATGACAGATCATTATTTAGTGATAGCCCAGTGTGGCACAATGGCACAAAAACCTGGTGTTTCAAACGACATCAGTTCAACGCAGCTTTTCAGAAAAGTCCACAGAGTGGGTGTATAATCTACAGTTAATGTGAAATTGAAAGTTACTAACTAGCTTGACTTTTTTATGCCATTCTGTTCACATCTAATGATGACAGTGCCATTACTCTAATTGAGAAGACATACAGCCACTTCTTAGACATATGATAAAGTGGTGGCTGAGACACACATGAAAGGATTAAAACAGACTTAAAATCCACTCATTAAAATCCACTCTGTAAATCAGGGTATTTATGTATATATGGATAATTCCAAATTAAGGAACATATCAATGGTCATGGCCAGAACAGTCTCCACTGCCCACGACATCCGTTGAATGGCCGTGTCCCCAGAACACCTCTGTGTGTGTGCCAGTCCTAGAAGGTTTGGGGGACCAAAAACTTGGGATTTGGGAGGAGAAGGGCAGTAATGTGGTCTCAAAATATCTGAGAAGACAGGAGAGAACATTAATTCTGAAGAAACTGCACCCTGTTAGCAGCTTGATATTGTGACTGGATGTGCTTCATCCCCAGCCCAACCTGAGTTTTCACACGTAGCCCTATTCAGTTGCTAACCAGGATATTATTCGATCCTGGTGGTTGCCTCCCTGATTTCTTCCCCCACTCAGACATTACTCATCAATAACAGCTTCATCTTGAAAGGGAGATAAGGCTAATTGTGAATATACCAGGCAAAAGTCTTCTGAAATGCAAGAATGACTATAAGTCAATCATCTTATCTCATAAATATAGGGACAGCCTGAGAGCCCATTGAGCTCTCCTTGCATTGCATGCCAGGATCTCCCCTTGAGCAGGGAGGCTTCTCAAGGATACCCCTTGGGGTTAAGAGATCCTTGCCAGATCCTACCAGATTCATGGTGACTATAGCGCGCTCTCTTTTTGAACTTGTAAACTTTACTGATATAACTGTGCACAAAATCCCTTAGTCAATAAACTGTTGACAAGGTCTGGGGTAAGGCTGGATCCAGCTGCATTGAGACTCCTCTCAGAAGGAGTTCGGAAAGCAAGGGAGTACAATATGAACCCTGTGACTCAATAGTCAAGGAGCGTTTCCTTGACTATTCTGTGTATATCTTGAATCCCATGCAGTAAATAGTAAAGTGACCTTGCCATAACAATCTCATGAAACTATTGTCCATATCAATAAAACATATTACTATTTCTTTTCCACAAGTGAAGTGCATTGTGTCACTCACCCCGCCACCACCACCACTCGTTCTGTGACAGATATGGAAGGAAGCTATGAAAGAAAATCCACCCAGTCACTCCAAAATAATCTCCAAACCACTGACCATTTAGAAACTGCCTTGTAAATTCACTTGCATTCCAGATGTCTATAGTTACACAAGCTATATCAAACTGTTCATTTTTTGTTTGTTTGTTTTTTATGCTTTTGGTTATAAGAATGTCAGCCCTTACTTCTGTCCTTGTACTATTGCATTTGTAGCATAATCCATAATCCACATAATCCACTATATCCATCTTGCATATATGACAAACTGAGATTACTAAAATACCACTTACTCATGTTTAGTTACTCTGGAAAATGCATAGCCTATGTGTATATAGACAGCCATCAACAACCACGTTATTTAAACCCTTCCTTCAGGGCATACACCTCTATAAAATGCTTACTTGCAACTCAGCTCCATAGTCTGTAAACTCCCTTTGCTCCCCCATATAGAGGAGGTAGCAAATACTTACCAGGAAAGCCCAAAGTAGTTTGAGCTTTGAGCTACCAAAGGTCAGTTCCAATTGTGTATCGTATAACGGACTTCCATGCCGTCTATCCATTTTAATAGTTCTTTAGAGCATTTGGTTCTTGAGCAGAGATACAAAACCTGGACAGATTCTGTCCTGCATTCAACAGAGCATGCCTAAGTGCCCTAAGAACTTTCTTCCTCCAGGGGAATTAAATTTTTAAAGCCAGAATTGGGAAACTTGGAGCCATAATCTGGCATAAGGTGTCAAGTACGTTGAGCAAGCCATATGACAGCATTGGTGCTGGGGTGAGAATCCAGGTTGGGGGCAGAAATGAGACTACTGTCTTGAGATGAGGTCATCCTCACTGACACTTAATCCAGAATTGCCACAATCTTCTCTCAGACCAGGCCCAAGTAAGGGTGAAGATTTCAGAATAATTAATGTAAAGTCCAATCTCTTTCTATAACTTGTCTCCAGGGCCTTGGTTTCCTGAAAATCTCTTTAAATCAGTCACCCACATAGGGTGACAAGAATACTCCATTGCGTCTAGTGGCAATTGCTACAGCTTCTCTTACACAGACCTCTGATACTGTAAAAAGTCTGAATTTGAATTAGAAGACTATATTGACAGTGATCCTGACCCACTGGGAAGCAGAAACTTTTCTTTTGTGAAAGTGTCATAGACAAAGGCTTCTTGAAAATTCAGGGACATGAATCAATTCCTTTTTCTGAATAAATGGGATGAACTAGGTCACTGCTCAGAACTCACTGGAGGTTCAATTGCAATAAACTCAGGAGTCATCTTCTTGCTTTTATCTTTAGGTTGAGGAAGCATCCTTTCCCTCTGTACTGCTCGAGTACAGGTTTTTACAACTGTCTGAAAGAGAGGATGATGATTTCCTGACATAGCATATTTTCATGAAAAGAAAAGGGTGAATGAGTACAACAGAGCGGTGCTATGAATTAAATCGAGAAGCTCTTGGCTTTATGTGCCTGAAATTCTACATTCAAAGGTTATTAGAAAGAGAACAGGAGGGAGAGCAGCTAATGACGGTGAAAGAGTTAATGTGTGAAGCATATTACTATGACAGGGTCCAGAGAAGAACAGAAGACAAATGGCCCTGGGCTGGGAGATGCTTTTGAACCACCAAACAGATAGTACTGGGTCTAAACCCTGAAAGTGGATTATAGATTGATAAGGGCTTGGAGACAGAGTGCTTTGTCCAGAGAACTGTGAGTGAAAATGCAACTTCTTTGAGAATTACCAGCAAAATTATCAGAGATCTCAAGACAGACCTGAAGTTTTAACTGAGATTTTTGAGGGATTAATGTAAAAAACAAGAATGGCCAGAATAGTGGATGCCCTGTCCAGAAAAACATGACACTGAGTTTTTGTTGTTTGTTTGTTTTCTGCAGGGCACTCAGAAACGAGAGGAAGTGGCATTGGTGTTCATAGAATAAAAGGAGGGAAATGAATCTAGGCCATGCAAGAGCCTAGACTCATATTCATAACAGGTGAAGAAGATCTTTTCATCTTTCAGAATAAAATAAATAAAACCATTATAAAGGAGGCCAAGGTTCCCTAGTTTATGAGACCCAGTTAGACAGCTGCTGTAATCAGGGGAGAAGGGGCTAGGGCACCAGGAAGATTTCCAGGCCCATTACTGGGGCCTGTATTTTCTGTTTTATCTGTCATGGGAAATTAAAATACAAGTCAAGGGGAAATAAAGTCAGGCAATCCTGACATGTCATATGAAAGATACCTTGATGGGAAAGGGCATCTCTGCAGGTGTCTAAATGAGGATGTCGAGCAGTTCATGGGTGGGCTCATTCAGTTAGACTGCCAGACCAAAGTGACTTTCACCATGGCACACAGCACTGTGTAAACAATGGAGGTGAGAGGGTTGAGGGAAACAAAGACAATTTAAATGCCTAGTATGTTTCTTTCCTGAGGCAGAAAAATATAAAACAACCCAAAATCCCTCCAGGAACTTTTAGCCTGAACTAAAATATAGCAATAAGCCAGAGCTTTTCTACCTGCAAATATTGTGCATTATACCAAATAATTAAAAAAGTATTATAAGAAAAAAAGTTGACTTTAATAGGTTAGGAAAAGAATGTCTACAAATAAAATTGAAAAACTCATTTAAAAAAGTATTTTTTCAAAAAATCATCACAATGGTAACCTTAGAAACCTTATCCAGAATTAGCATAGTAGATGACTACATCCTGATTTCCTTTACATGAAGATTTCCTTTAAAAAAATGCAACAATTACCAACAATTACTTTGCTAGCATTATATGCATCTTCTTTATCACAAGACCTATTGTTTATTTAAAGAGCTTTATGAGTATTTTTTCTGATTATCTTCAAAATCAGGCAGGTATCATTATATAAATAGGCTGAGGTCATAAGTTTGGTACATCAAAATTAAAAATAAATAAATAAATAAAAGCAGAAGCAGTTACAGCATTCTTTCTTTAATAAATAGAATCCAAAGCTCTTTAAAAAGAAAACAATCAGCAATTTCTCTACCTCTCAGGAGTCTTATTCATAATTTAAGAAAATGTTCATGAGAAGATGATGAGAATATAAATATCTGGCTGTGGAAGCAGGTTATCCTACTAAATCTGGATGCATTTACCACATGCTTAGTGTCGGTCTAACACCCATCAGCTACAAGTGTAACTATACATGATGGCATAAAATACTGAGAAGAAAAGGTATGCAACTTAACCATAAAACAGGGCCATCATTTTCTTAGGACATTTCTTCTACAAAATGGATCACCTGTAGCTGACAGGGAAGGTAAGACACCCACACTCACTGAGACACTGAGCAGTAAGGAAAATCAGACAGGGAATGAAAGTAGCTCTAGTTTCAGCTGAGAAGCTGCTGATGGGAAGGAAGGATTTTGCAGGTGTAGTTATCTCTGCATGGCTCTCATGGGCTGGGGAGAGCAAGCATTACAACATTCCAGGAGTCTTATTTTATTTATGAGCTCCTCTTTATATTGGTAACTAACAGTATGAATAGGCTATTCAGATATAAAGCTCTTTTTGAATGTTATCAGGGTTTTTTCCTCCTCACCTAACACAAAGTTCACACAAATGACAGGAAGCCAAGTCATCAAAATTAAATCAAGTGATTTTCTGCACTAAAGCAATTCAAATCACTCTAGGGAAGAAGAGGGTGGGTCTAGGTGTCAAGGTCATGGAAAACATGTAATTTCATTCCTATTAACAGAATGAAGAAACAGTATAAATTATTACAGATTTGTTTCAGTAGTTAGATTTGAGGATGTATTTCCATTGTTTTTCATGTGAAGATATCTAATATTTTGTATTGAGTGGAGAAAAATGAAGACTCTACTGATGTTGTAGTTCAGTTCAGTAATAGAACTCCTTTTCTTGTGGCAGAGAGAGTTGAGAAAATATGCTACTTTATGTGCATTTGCCTCATCTCCCAAGGGACTATTTTCTATATGTAATGGCACAAAATTAATAAAAGTAGCAAGTTGAATCCTTTCTAATGCTTTTAAATTGTCAGTGGTAGGAAGAACTTTTTTTTGCCCTTTTTCCCTTTTTTTAAGGTCTGCGATTTCCATACAGCATATTGTTATTTGCAGAAGCATCTGCAGTGTCAGTGCTCTTTTATTTTTATTCACTGGAATTAATACCAAGTATTAATATCGAGTGTTTGATATATTAATGTGAAGGGACCAAATGAGCCTGGGATCCAATGTCCTGGACTATCCTTTGCTTTGTCCAGCTATCCTTTGCTAACTTCTAAAATCTCTCCCTGTATGATGGATTTATTCTTGGGCCAGTTTTACAAAATACTTAGTATGGGTGTAGTTCTGACTATTCCTATTAACTCAGTGCATTTCCCAGGACCAAAGATCAATCTGAATCAACTTGCAAAACTTGGTAACAATTAAAAGGTAAATTTTGTAGGAGAGTCTATTGTCTCTTTTCAGCTCCATCATGTTGCATTTTCTATTTAAAACAGGGTTTTCACTGTTACTCACTGCATTTTGGAGATTATTAATTGCATCTGCAATTAATAAGCTACAGTTTGAAGCAACAAATTACTTAATAAAAACTACATGAGCTTTTGAAAAGCTTAAAAGGTCTTTCAAATATTTTAGTCTAACTTGGGACTTTTACTGATTTCTTTTTATGCTCCATACCTATGGATATGTTCCCTTTTCCCCTGTTATTTGATAATTTTCTTGTGTTCAGTGGTTCAGCAACAACTAATGTACAGACCTGTTCTTTTTGTTTGTCTGTTCTTTTGTTTGTTTGTTCATTTGTTTTCTTTTTAATTCAGCAAGCAAATATACTTTACCTTTCTCACATCTGAATTACACCCATTTGCTATTTTAAAATGAAAATCTAGATTGAGTGGTCAGAATTTCTTGCTCTCTCATTGCTTCATTCATGCAAGGGCTGTACATTCTCCTGCTAAATTATTTTATATGCAATAGGGATCATAATGTTGCCAAGAACTCTCTAGATTTGACACGCAGATGGCAAAGTTTCCTGGAACCTCTTAGAATTTTACTTGTAAACCTTCATTTGAGTCATCTCATTTTCCAAAATATCCAGTCAGTGCCAGAAGTTCTTCCTGAGCAGAACTTGACAACCAAAGACTGGGCAAGATTTTTCTCCGAGAATTTTAAAGAAAAGAGAATATAAAAGTCTTTTTTTTCCCCATATGTAGTTACCAATAATAATATGCTGAAACTCTGACAATGCATTTTTTAGAAATGCAGTCTCTTCAGAGCATATTGCTAAAATCTGTCTGATACATGGTGAATGCACGGTTGTATAAATGTTCAGTCATACTTCAGCCATAGGAGCTGGGAAAATTCTTAGTAATTCATTAGAAGCCTATCTTTAGAAATCAATTTTAAATACAAATCAACTATTCAAGGTCTGCCTTTTGACTGAAGTCTTTCATTTAGGCTAAGAAATATCAAAAGAAAGAAAGGAAGAAGATGGAATAAACTCTAAAGCATGTTTGCATTCAATTTTCCAAATAGTTGAGAAACCAGTAATTGATCCAGTAGTGAAAAAGTCAATCAATATCCTCTTTCTCACAATCTCCTAAAAGCATGAACTCATAGTGAATATAAAAGCTTCTGCTAGATGCAGTGCTGCACTCTTGAGTAATGCAGTAGAAACAGACTGAAACAATGTGTCCCCAGAAACTGTTCAAGACTGAGACAGCCTAATTTTACATAAATACTGTGTGACGGATGGATTGGAACCAACATATAAAACTTACTTCTTATGTAAGTTATTCCCTTCAAATCAGAATTTCAGAGCAGTACACATAATAGCTAATAACTTGGCATAAAACTGGAATTATGGACAAAATAAAAAGATTTCTTTTGATTCACTTTTCTTTCACAATTCTTTCTTCTGGCCTGATGATTTCATTCAGCCAAAACCTGTCCAAAAATCCACATTAACGTGTGCTATCTTAACTATTATTCATTGTGAGTTGATCAGAAAACGAGAGGAATTGTAGCACAATACGCCTTCACGCTGTAATTACCTTGGAGTGCCTGAGCACTCCAATTTTCTTTTAAGGAAGGAAACTACATGCACAAATTATGCTTCTAGAAAAACAAGCTAAAGGAAACCAGTCAACACTACCATGCTGGCAGATGAAATCGTGGTGGTTTCTGGTACAGGACCTGATGGCAAAAGGAGGTACCCAGATCACATAGTAGGAGAAATGTTTTGCCAGATTGGTTTTCAAGACGGCACTAATAAAAAGTGGCAAGATTCAAGAACCTGTGTCTTGAACTGAAGATTTTTAAGTCCAGGAGGACATCTGTCCTGTTCATCTGAATCAGGCACATACTGTAGAAGAAAATCACCTAGAATAGATAAAACCTTGCGAGATTTATGAGTTACTAGAAAACAGGCAGCTACATGCTAATAGAAAACATGAGTCTGTTGACACATTCTCACTGTGACCAGTAATACTCTATAACCAGTTGTAAAGGTACACTTTTCTCTCCATATTATTTATAATCTGCTTATCATGTTCATGTTTTATGTAATCCATATTCAGTACCAAGTTCATATTTTATGTGACTAGGTCCCAGTGTTTCTATTTTTGCTCTTTCCGTGCATTAGTTACATGCTAAAATCACAAAAGGAAAGAGTGACTATTCTCAGAGTAATCTCTTAAAAACAGTAAAAGAAGTCTTCTGCAAAACACACTTGTGGATCACAAGCCACAGTGCTACTCCTAGTGCAGTGGTTGGCGCTAAGTACTGAAACACTCCTCTTCATGGACTGCCTCGAACTCTTGCTTGTGTTCCTAAAATGCAGCTCCAAAGAGCAGCACTGGCTGGTGGTTCCCTGTTCCCACAGGATCCAAGAAGGATCCTGGAGTGGGGCTGAGCTCACATGTAAGAATATGTTGCTTCAACAACAACAAAAAAGACTAACGAAGATCCTGTCTCTCACAGATGCCAGAGATTACAGTGAATATTTAATTATTGACTGCTCACCCAATTATTCTTCTGGGATATGAGGCTTGTGGTAAGGTAGTTTCCCTGCCTTACTCTAAATATGGAATTGAACTTGCATCTTTTAACTGATGTGGTACACAATAACTGGCCATGAAGCCTGTTCAGTGACTGTAGAAGATATGAGGCACATCCAAGGAGAAACACTAAAAGATGCAGAAGAACTAGAGAGACTGTACCTGCTCAGTATGATTTAAAAAAAGGGTCTTGAAATGTATTTTCTGCATTCCAAAGGAATATTTAATCTACAAACCAAAGATTAGAATCCATGTGAGTTTCTCTTCCCATCTTATTGGGGATATAAGATGACGAAACTTATCCTTAGAAATACTGAGATTTCTTCTCTTCATACCTCTATGGAAAAGAGAAGTGTAAGAGAGATAGGAAAATAATTTATGTTCATCTTTATTCAGGAAATGAAATTTAAAACAGGTCTATTAGGTTCTATCAGCTATCATCCATGAATATCAGCTCTCATACAGAGAAAACAGGAGTCTTGACACTGATTTCTCTGAAACTGGATTAAGCACTCAGTTGGCACCCTCTTCTGTTTCATCTCTTTGATTAGGCTATGTAGTGAGAAGTTTGCACAATTTAATTCTTTTTAAGGAAAAAAGGAAAGGCAAGATCCTAGCTTATTTTCCCCATCAAACTTACTTGCATCACCTGGTATTAACATGGTGTGGGAGGGACGTAAAAGAGTGTGCCCCAAAAGCCATCAGCCTATGGGGGGATTTAGCAGCAATATCTGAGCAGGGCCAGATTGGCTAGCGCAGGCGGCCTTCTCTGGGAGGAGGGAAACTGATGGCTGTGGCTGTGCTTCGCTAGTCAGTGACAGGAGACCCAGCGAGCAGGAGTCGGCATCCATAGCACTGAGGAAAGCAACAAGCTGAGCAAGCAGCACTGAAATTATCCTGCCTTTTTTTTGTTTTTTTAAGGGTATGCACTCACTTGCTGGATGCATTGCCAGCTCTCTTCTTCTAAGTATATAAATTCCAAGGGCAGACAGTACAAATGATTATACCTCAGAAAAGAGAGAGAGATAATGATTTGTTCAGTCTCAAAATACATTCTTGACATCAAAGTGAACAAAATCAACAGTTTTTTTTCCCTAGGGTTAAGGTGGTTTTTTTTTACTCCTAAACTCCAACACAGATGAACACGTATGCCCATCTCAGAGATAGAAACAGAGTGTAGGAAAACAAAAAAGTCAAATACTTAAGCTCCACAACAAAAGGATTTTCAAGCAGTGAAGCATGGACACTACTACTAGACAGTGACTTACATTGGGAAGAAGGTGCCAGGGATCAGCAGAACATATGGGACCTTCGTGGCTGGTGCAAGGTCATGGTCATGCACAGCAGCTTCCTCAGAAACTTGGCTGCCTCTTCTCTGCCCCCATGTCGGCAGCGTGCTGCCCTTGGAGCACAGGATTCGTCACCCTAGCAGAAGCAATAAAGAGACACAGAAGAACCTGGCTATCACCTCACCCTCACAGCCAGCTTACTTCTCCTCTTGCTCCTATGGCTTCTTTCTCTGTGCAAGCATCTACCATATGATGTGGAAAAAAATGCCTCTCTTGCCAGAGCCTGCGTGACCAAAACTGAATAAACTTCAGGCTTTTCCCAGACTTTATACTTAAAAAAAAAAATCAGTCTGTGTGACTACATCCCATTGCAACAGAGGATTGCATCTCTCTTGCTTATGTCTCTAACATAACCATCTTGTATAACACCATGACTTAGCCTGCATTTCAGAAAGACTTCTAGTAGAAGTTGCTGCTTTAGTGGCAAAGAAGAATAGCTTTACAAAAGTCTAGCTACCTCATACACATGTAGATCTGCACACAAAATATAGTCTGGCAGTATCCAGTCTTCAGTTCTGAAGGTAAAGTTGGAAGGCGGGCAAATTGCTCTGCATGTTCTTGGTTTGAGATCAGTTGCCAGGGTAAATATATTGATATACAAATACAAATATAAACACACACTTTTTTTTTTTTGAGTGCTGGCAGATTTTAACTGCTCAATAGGAAATTATTCCATGACTAGAAAATTAGAAAATTCAACGTTTATTTGGACCTTTCTCAGAATGCTGAGAACTGAGCACTACAAGTGGAAAGATACTGCACTTACAAGCAGTCTAGGATCTAGAGCTACGCTGCTGTTCTTGTTCTGCCATCCTCCCCTCTCCTTCAAGGATACCTTCTTGATCTCTCTCAGCAATAATTAATCTAAAATCCTCTCTACCCACTTTCATGCATGACTTCTTGCTCCAGATATAACAAGAAAGGTTATTTCTCCTGTTTTCTTTCCCCTTATCAATGACCTCAAACTAAGTAATACCAGCACCCCAATCCTAAATGGACATTGCATAAACATGACTTTTCTTTTGAGAAGCAGTCTGCACTGCACAGCAATTTTGGACATCACGTTATGACACTTTTATATAAATAGAAAAGAACTGTGAAATCAGGGCTTATAGATCTTTCCAAGCTGAAACAAAGCTCACTTAATTCAAATTCTCCGTGACAAAAATATGCAGAATCTGAACATTTAGTTCTCCCCAACTGCTGGAAGAGATTTAAAAAACTAATAGTAACACCCAACTTAAAAAACAAAAAGAACAAATAGCACAAATAGCATCTAATTCTTCATTTTGACCCACACAGAGGAAAAAAAAATGAAATGTCCAACTTTCTTAGACCACCTAATTAATCAACACCTTTCTTCAGTCATCACATTTTTCCTCTGCTACCTTCACCTGAAAGCAGTTGTGTCCTAAAGACAAAACTGGATGTGTAAATAGAGATGCTCCTTGAAGTTAAGCTCTGGTTACTGGACAATCTCATGAGAAAGTTTGTCCTCCTGAGTTTTCCAGACAGATTTTCAAATCAAATGTTACTGAAACTTTTAAAATCGATCTCTAAATACTGGAAAAGACTTTCTGATCATTAATTTTTGATCTTGGTAAGTTAAAGCTATGTCTTTAATTTTGTAAATGCTGTAAATAAGCCTATTGCTCAGGATAATGAAGTCTGTCTATGTCAGAGAAGAATAGGCTAAAGCTCAGATAGACTGTCCAAAAATTGAATGGCTAAACTTGATAAAATGATGTATAAATCAATATTTTACTAAAACAAACAAACAAAAACAATTCTTTGCAAATAAGTGCTACAGATAACAATGAATAAGAACAAACAGTGCTATAAATCTGAGTAAAGAACATGCTTTGTGATATTTTTCATCTAAATAACTTCAAAACTATTCCAGCATGAATAATTTCACACTTTAGCAATGTGCCAACATGAAAAGAACATGATGTTCCTGACCTGCACCTCAGCACTAAAAATATTTAGCTTTTTGTAATTTTGGCCAGTTAGCATATTTTTTAGCTGACTTGTACATTGAGAGAAGTGTGCAGAGATTTACATGATGACCCATCCAAGTGGTTGTCACCATAGCTCTTGTCACTTTTGTACTGCATCTGAACGGTCTCTCTGAGTATTACCAACTTGACTTTATAGAGACGCAAGAGTGGCACAGTACATGTGAAACTGAGGTCATACACTTCAAAGTTTTATGACAAAATTAAAAAAAAAGAAGTAAAAGACACTACCTTCTTTCTGAGAAGCAGCTTAATGTTAAGGCAGCAAATTTCTTGAGGGACAAAAGGGAGGAAAATCATTAAGAGGTTAAATTTACACATCTTCAAAGATCCTTTTCTAAAAAGAAGAAAAACATACATTATTAATGAGCATATCAGTCATTTGCTCAATATACTTTTCATACCTCAACATAGGACATGCTCATTGCTGGCAGACTCAAAACTAGTTTTGGATGTCTTGCAGTGACGACTCTACAACCACCTGAGTCACCCTCTTTCTATACTTCTATGGGCAAGTTACTCCCATTACTGTTTTCCTAAATCTTTGTTGCTCTAATTTATGGCCATTACTTCCGTTTCACTTCAGACCTGCAACTCCCCTCTGCAACTCTCCCCTATGCATTATATTTATCTACCGAATTTATATTCCTCATTAGCTTTGCTTTTTTGGTTAATTCATTCAAATGGGTCATGTTTTCCGGACCTCTGTTCATTCCCATCGCTGTCCTCTGAACTTTCTCCAATTGCTCTGCATCTCTCCTAAAGCATGAGTCAGTAAGGTTAATGAAATTTGGACTTATGCTATTGCATAACTGATGCTTAGTTCTCTGGGCTTCATTTTGCTAATACTATTACACTATAATGCGCTATTCAAAACAATACAAAAGTCTTACCTAAGATAATTCCCTTGATCTTTTGTTCTTATGGTGACTCCCCTCTATAGTGTTTAGTAATGTTTAGTAATAACATCACTACTTACACAGAATCATAGAATCATAGAATGCCTAAGGTTGGAAGGGACCTCTAGTGATCATCTAGTCCAACCCCCCTGCACACGCAGGGCCACCTAGAGCACGTGGCACAGGACTGCAGCCAAGCGGGTCTTGAAGATCTCCAGAGAAGGAGACTCCGGAACCTCTCTGGGCAGCCTGTTCCAGGGCTCTGTCACCCTCACTGTCAAAATCTGTCATAAGCAACTGCCATTCTTTAAAAAGTAATCTGAAAGCATTGGGATAAATCTTTTACAGATGCAAAATCCAATATTTTGAAAAAACGGTTAATTATTTACTTCCCTATATTCTTTTTTTTCCAATCAAGAAATGAGAAGCATCTTCCTGTCCTGTTGGTCTAATCATGGTATCTTTCATCCATGCGATATATATTCCTACATGCCAGCAGGAACTGAATTATTCTCAAAATATTTTTCCCAGATCTCTCCTTCCAAGTCACATGGAGGCAGCAATTGAAAATGTTTTCCTGCACAACTGTAACAGTTTTCCCAGTAGCACTAATTTCAATTCTATTGAATCTGTACCTTTATTAGATCAAGAGCTCTCATATCAGAAAAATGACACTATTCACAAAGATAACTCTACATTAGAGGGCTCACATATGCTGCAGCTCTGGCTCAGTTGTACTAAAAATGTGTGGCTGTCTTTCTTTGCAAATGCTTCTATGGTGCAGAGAATTTCTATAGCAGTGAGATTTCCTCTAAGCTTAAAAACCCAAACTCTGATTTTTTTTTCTGATCTGAAATTGGAGTTGTGTGATTGGAGTTTCCTGTACAATATATCAATTGCTTACATCAGAGAGAGACTTTTTTCAGGTGTGATGATAGCTGGAGAGAACTCCTTCTGAGAGCTCTTGTAAATCATTTAAAGAAACTACACACATTCTGAGTGCATTAAACTTGACCCTCAATTGAAAAAACCTCAAGGGCATTTCATATTCTTGTCCAGACTTTCTCAAAACTTCTCTGTCACAGCTGTACCTAGCATGCTCTTTCTCTCATCCATATTATTTATAATTTAGACTTACTTTAAGTCTATTTGCTTAATGTAGGAACAGCAATTAGCAATTAGGCCAACAGTAATTAGACCAAAAATACTTGTAGGCAGCAGCACTCTTGGAAACATCACTATTTGTAGAAGATTTCACATCAGTGCATAGTATGCACTGATGCATGATATAAGAATCATATTTTCTTTGGACGCCTTCTTCCCAAATAGATATGCTGATTGCTGAGGGGCACTGCTGATGGGTGCGCAAGGAGTACTGTAGACAGAACCATATGAATCATGTTGTGAGTGAGACGGGGATACAGTTGTGTCTCCACTGGATGATGGACCCTCTGCCACAGCTTTTCTTGGTTCTCCTCTGCTCACATTATGGAAAAGCATTGCTTGAAACTCAATGCCAGGTGGCTGTATCCAGGCTACACACCGTCCTTAAGACTGTATTTCCCCAAAGGCTGGTGCAGGGAAAGGAGTGGCGGACAGGGGAGGAAAAAGTGATGAAATTGGTTAGAGACAGGACAAAGCTATAGGGGAAGAAAAGGGGAAGAAAAGTTATGTATCCTGCCAATCTGTTCCTCCGAATCCTAGCAACAACTTCTCTCTCTTCTCCAGCATATCTCCAGAGGAAGGACGCTTCCTATCACTCACGATATCACATTCAACCTTCCTAACATACACCAGCAGTCAAGAAATTGTTCTAGATGGTATCGTGCTGGCAGATGCCAATGCTTCCCAAATATGGGCTCTGAGAAAAGGGGCTTTTACGTAAGCAGGAGGAATGTAAAGCTCTGCTCCTCTTGTTTATTTTGTTCAAAGGTTATTTCTGCAATTAGACGGCTCCTTTGCACTAGATTTCCCAAGCTGATTAGAGCAGGGGAGCCATTTCTCTCCTCTCCTCCACTGGTCTTCATGTGACTGTGTGAGGAACTTGTAGCCATCTCCCTCTTACATACCCTAGCCTCATTTCTAATTTCTTGATTTATTAGCTCTGAACATCTGAATAGTTTCAAACAGGCAATGGTGCTACTTTTGTGTTGCTATTGCTTGATGCCTTATGTGAACAGAGAAACATCCCAGACCTCTTTACAAGGCATATTTACTGTCAAGTCACCAGAGCTAGAGCATTCATCCACAAAATCATTTATGTCCTGATTCTGCTCCTTGCAAAATAAACAGCAGTTTTGCCATTGAGAAAAGTCTCTGCTCCAAGTATACAAATCTTCAATTGATTATTTGTTTTTAATTATTTCATTTTCATGTGTCTGCAGTTCCTGTAAGACATCATGTAGCTCTAATATTGACCTGCAAAACAAAACGGTTCATATTTCCTTCTCAAAAGAAATTTGGTCAGTAATGAAAGAATTTTATAATGTCAAATACCCCAGAAGCATTTGAGATTAAGTTACATCCTTATTCCCTTCAAGAGAAAAACATTAAATATTTTTGTTAAGTTCCAATTTGCTTTTCAGCATACGACTGAAGTAATGCCTGGCTTGTTTGTTCCTTTAGTTCAAACTGACCATTTTCAGAGTGCTTAGTAGATGTGAACCACAGGCTTTGGCCACGTGAACATTTTCTGAAATACTGTGTTTGCTCAGTTAATAGAAGCAATTTAGTTTCTCTGCACTCCGTGAGGTATACTGTTACACAACCAATTTCTTCCCATTTTTGCTATGACCAGTGGAAAAAAAATGTCAGAACTCCTGATTCCTAAGGACTCTTTAAAAGAAGCCCAGAGCAGCTCTGGGATAAGCTCTGAGGAAGCAAGGTAAACCATCTCCCTTCCTCCCTCCCTCACATCCCCCTGCCTTCCTGCACATATGTGCACAGATCGGGCAAGCGATTCATGGTTTCTAATGATACAGCATACTCTAATGCACATCAATTTTCTTGTGATTTTGATTCAAAGCCAGGTAAAGCTACTGACACTTGCATTCTGGACAGATAACCCAAATTTGAGACAATTTTCGAAGACCAGGCATACACGTGCTGAAGGAGAATACGACAGCCCCTCAGAGAACTCCATTTCATCCTGCCCCAGGCAAAGCAAAAATATCCTAAAGCACAGGGTGAAATAACAGAGTTGATGTAAGCACTTGTTGGAATTGAAAAGGCTTAGCAAGTGAACATCATTAATATTTCATGTTCGAGACTCAGCAGTTGAGATGAACCACTAATGTTCCAATTTCCAATAAAAATGGAAATTGGCTTGGCATTTCAGATGTCACTGGATCACAAACATCCCTCAGTTATACCACTACCTACACCTAGTAGTTGAAGCGTTACTACTACACCTAGTAGGTGAAGTTGTTGAAGTCTAAAGATGAACTTATGCCACCATTGTCTTATAAGGGATTATTGTCAGTCACAGAATGCTTAACATCCAGAGGAGAAACCAAGAGAAAAAAAAAAAAAAAAATTGAAGATGAAGCAAGTCGTCTGCTCCTGGTCAGCAGTTCAGGGGAGAAAACCCATACTAAAGTTTCTCCATGCTGTAATGTGTTGAATCAAGCCAGAACTTTGGTCGATAAAGCTAATTTAAATGTAAGATTATCCCTACTCACACACGCTGTAGCTCATATGGAAATAGCATAAAAACAACATAAAAATAATCCTACCCGGTGTCCTGTGAGGTTCCTTTTCCCATTCACACACATAAGAGCAAACAAGCACAACACATTTTTTTTCAAGAGTCTAAAATGGAGGCAAAGGAATGGTTCAAAGTTATGTCCTCATTCATTACCACTAATATGTACAATTAACTTGACTGATCAACATCTGTCCTGGATTTGTGATCATTCTTTCTATAAAGAATGCAATAAATAATACTACTCACAGTATACATATATGTGTTTATACAGCATGAGAATGTATAATGCAGCAATGAGCATTAAACAACTATATATAGATCAACTATTTTAAACAGCTTCATTATCTACAAGAAGTCCAAATCTGATTCTAATATCTTATTCAATATCACAAAAGATCACCATAACAGAAGCCCGCTTTTGCTTGGAATCCTACCACAGAAGAGGTTTTAATGCAGCTGAGCAGCATGTAAGATCCTTTATCAGAGGGGCAAAACTAGGGAAAGAGACACTATTTTGTATTTGGAACAAGGGGCAGGGGGGTGAAAAGGCAGAGGCACGAATTTAGTGTTCAGAGTTGCTCAGTGCAAATAAGACAATTTCAATGAGGAGAATTTCTAAAGAGGTCTCAGAGCTTTTTTCTTAGCACTGCTGAATTTTTAAGACCTGAAGGCTCTGCAAAGTGCCAAACCACTCTGTGTGACCCTGCTGAGGTTTTGGTTTACTTGAAACGAGTAGATGCAAATATAATAGAGCATGCATTCAGTGTTTCTACCATACAGGCATGCTACCATCTGTGATTTCCCACCAGCTAGATGCCAAAAAAGTATTTCCAGACAATAGCAAGCACTGCACTGGGGGATGTATATGGAATTTAGGCCATCTGAATATGACCATAATTAGACAGATCCCTGAGAGAGGACAAACACAACAGATAAGGGATGAGCAAACACAGGTGATTTAAGCGGTGGGTCTGTGTCGGATTCGTTATCAACCCGTGGTGGTTGCCCATGGTTATGAAGGGAATACTGAGGCCATCCACCTCAGGGTCAAGAAGCACTGACACCTGTGAGATGATATGCCAAATGACGTTTATTGAAATACGCTGCTGGTTCTTATAACTTCTGCCAGGTGGAAGTTGTCTTATGTACCAATCAGATTCCGAATATCACTTTTTGCCCTAATATGATTAAACCCTTGCCCTTTCCGTGACATCGCGAGATCCTCCATCCGCTATTCCTTATCCCTGCTTCTGTCACGTGCAACAGGTCTCGTTAGCAGTACGGCTGCAACCCACACAGGGCTGGATCTTGTTGCTATATTTTGCTCCTTGCCTCATATTTCAGAATGTGTGACAGGGAGATACAGCACATTGGATCCCCTGAGGGAATGGGGGAAAAACTTGCAGAAATGTAGCTTCCATGCAGTACAAAAACTATCTCCATTCTCTGAAACAACAGAATCAAGTCTTTTAGACTGTTCAAATATCTAATTAAAGTACTGAGAAACAGTCAAAGGGGAGGATTTTCATTCAGTGTAAGTGACATTAATTTATAAGAACCTTCGCAAGGAAAGACTAATATTATGTATCACCACTGTGCAGGCAGAGAAGTTTATATAGATAATAATTGGCAGGTATTAACACATCCATATTCAAGAGCATGCATTCTTGCTCAAAACTTGTGCTTACCCACTGGGCCCAGTACTTCCTTCTGCAGTCAGAATTCAGAGAACTGAACAGAAATATAATCTTAAAGCCCTATTTGAGCTCCCAAAGAGCAAGTTCATTTCCATTTCAGGAAGCAGGGGCGGGTGGACTTGTTAAGGTATGGGTTTAAGGTGTGAAAAAAATTAATTTCTTGTTACTATCTAAATTCCCTTGTTTGTTAAAAGAGGAGTTATAACGAACCCTAAGTACTTGAATAAATGCTGTAGCTACTGTTTATGTAAGTGCCTCAGCTGGCACTAAGTGTATCATTAGGTAAATAAAGCGGCAGGCCGGGTGCCTTGGCCGGCGTGTTGTGTTTGCTGTGTGACACCCCCGATGCTCCCCCAGGAAGCCCTCCCGATGCAGCTTCGGTCAGTCCAACTGGCTGCCTGCTCAACACGCCGCTGTGGCAGCCTCCCAGCCCCTGTGAATCAGCCAGGCACCACCTGCTTCCCTGGAATTACTCTGGCAACAACGGCAAACGCTTTGTTTTGTGATCCTGATTAAATGGAGAAAGAACCAAGGAACAGCGCTGAGCTTTCCATGCCTACCTTTTTAACCTTCACAGTGAAATCTGCAGGTGTCAGGTTCTGCCTGGAGCTAAATGTTGTATTTCTCTGTTATGAACAGAGGTATCTCCTGAGCTGGATGGCAGAGTGCTTGGATTTGGAGAAGGGCTATTCTGGAGGTTGTACCAGCTTGTAATACACAACAGTTTGCCTAATAGTATTAAGGTGTTTTTTATTTATAAGATGCCTTTGTACTTACTTTTTTAATTAAGCTCTAGTGCTGCTTTTAAGCCTTTGTTGTTGTGTTCTAATCTTTGTTAATTTAAGTAGCACTGAACATAAATACTGTATTTTTATCCTCCTAGCATCTGTTCAGCACTGCAGCTCTAGGGATAAAAGGAAATTGAAACTATATTTCTTCACCATTTTTTACATATCCTAACTTTCATCAGCATAAATTAGGGCTTGCTCTTCAGGGACATTATTTTATTCTTCCAGAAACACTAATTAAAGTTCTGAGAAAGCCTCTTTGTGCTTGGCATTGACATTGCAATAGGTTTTCTTATTATAGTAGAGGTTGCCAGCAACCCTGTGAGAGTGTAGCTAAGGAAAGGATACCACCTCCACGCTTCATGGTAATGGGTCAGCGATAGAGTACTGCATCCAATTGCACTGGGTAGAGCTTTGAGTTACTGAACAGGCAGAGACGGATGAGTAAATTGCTATAGGAATTATGCAGGCTCAGGGAAAAGGGATCAGCGCTGAGATGCTAAAGGAGTCCTCAACATCTTGTGTATAAGCATGAAGGTTAAAATGTAACAGAATTACAGAATATAACTATTGTCATACAGCCGATGAATCAAATAACTGATCTTGGAGATTATTTGACAAAGTACAGAAAGTACCTGAAATCTGCAGTCAAAAAGTTGAAGTTGAGGAAGCTCAAACTTTTAGCTGAAAAGCTGTCCTAACAAACAGAATGATACGGGAAATTATCTATGACCAAGTCATAACATCAGTTCTGAATGTCTTTTGAGAAGAGATAATTTCTGCAAGAATTTGCCTCAGCAAGAGAATTTCTGGATGAAGTACCTGTCACAAAGATATCCAAGAGGTCAGACTAGAGCGTCAATATGAAGGTGTTCCTGGTCTCAGGAATTTCAGCTGAAAGTTTAAGAGTTAGTTTTGGGGCACTCATATGATTTCTGTTAAATTTGGGGGATTGACATAAATATCTGTTGAATGGCTTTGAAAATGTTAACCTTGTATGCAAAATTTGAACAGTTTGCTGGAATTCTTATTGCAGATAAAATATTCACCAACTCAGACACACACCAAATAATAAATGTCAACATATGATATATAACATTAAAATAAACCTGTTTCTGCTGTTCCCTCATGCTGAGACTGTAACTTCCCCCATATAGGCAAATGAGGGTAATTCTCATCCAAAAAACTACCCATTCCTAGAATATTCCAGAAGACTCCACTAAATCTCCAAAGTTGTTTCTAGGGAAAAGCGACTAACAGAAAGACACACAAAGACACACACAGTGACTTTTGAGATCACTACAAGCCTGAAAGTGTTGATTAGGCCCTTCAGCATCCTTAGTGTCTTCAGCTGCTTACATACAGGCAGGGTCTGTATCAAGGTCTCCCTTGGATCCTGCCATTAGTCAGTCACTCTGAGCACTTCAGTTAAAGTGAAAAACATAGAGTAAAATCTCCATTTCTTTTGCAGAAGCTGGCCGACTTCCTCTTTCTGATTTTTCCAACTTCAAGAAATATTTATCACTTAGAGTTTTGCCTCATTTAATATCGTTCACAGAATCTTCTTCTGTTTCCTTTTTTTTTTCCCAGAAATTTTAGTGCATAAATAATGTAAAAAAATCCAAGCCATTGTGTGACAGCATCTTCTAGGCTATCTTATTGTTAACTTCAGTTTCAAACAAGCAGAACCTATAAGAAATACAAGACCATAAGCATAACCATCCCATTTTAGAAAACTAGAAGGGGAAAGCAGCATACAAAAGTGACCTTGAAACACTAGACTCAAGTCCCACAAATGAATATTAAAGCAAAAATGTTATTCAGGAATGTTACTTAAAATTAATCAAAGAAAAAATATATAGCTGATTACTGCATTATGCGTTACTTTCCTGAGCATTGCTCACTGTTACAAATAAAAAAGTATATTTGAAGCGGAAACTGAGTAGATATAGTTCACTTCCCTACAGTTTAATCTTTATCTTTATCTTTAGATGACATCTGGAAGGATAAGCTTTCACTTCATCACTGATGAAAAATAACTTACTATTCTTAATAATGATGGACTTAAAAGGGCACAGGCTAACTGTTTGAAATTGAGGGAAAAAAATATTCCCTATGCAGCCGTATCTCAAAAAAATCTAAAAACACATAAATGTTTTTAGTAAGGAACTTTGCCCTGGATATTTGTTAATTCTTGATTTAGCAGCCTTTCTAAATCAGTGGATAGTGATTTAGATTTAGAGTGATGGTGACATGCCATGGCAGAAGAAAAATGAAACTGAATTGAAATCCTACAAAGTTGAGAGTTTCTCACGAGAAGTTTATTCTTTCAGATGTTTTGATGTCTGCATCCTTTACTTTCTGTTCAACAGCCAGCACTGCAGATAACAATGTCCGTGGTTAGTTAAGCATATTTTAGCCATCTTACACATAAGCAGAAGAGCCTCTCTGAAAAGCATGTTAAAATTTCAGTAACACTTATGTTTATGCCCCAGCTGAACTCCTAAGTGTTTCTAAAATATAGGGCTTGTAGAAAGAGCACCTGTAGCATTTATTTTTCTTTCTTTTGAAAGATAGTATTTGACTGACATGGATAACAGGTTTCAAGAGTGCTCATAGTTACAAAATAATGTTATAAAATAACCTTTCCCAAAACAGACAGTGAATTGAAACACTGCTCATACTGTTTTTCCGAGAAGAATGTTGTAATATTCATTTGTTCAGCATGTGATATGCTTTTACTGATCATTTAAATTTCTGTGTTTCCTTCATTAATACTATGTGCTCATAAAAAGAGAGCATTTTCCTTTTGGGCAGTTGTGATTTTCAGACATAAATCTCTCATAAATTATTTTTGTTCCCTTCAAAGTTTCAAAACAGACCAGACATCTCAGAGCAACACATGGTACCTTCTAAAGCATAGAAGTGATGGATTATAAAAGACTCAGTACCAGTTCAGTGAGATTACCGCCTTCACAAATAGTAACTCGTAGAAAAGACAGTCTCCGGAAATGTGAATTGCCTTTCTCTTCCAAGAATTCCAGTGGTTTATATCTTCTGATTGCCTGCAAAATTACTTTAAAATGTGAATCAATTTTGAAGAAAATTAAGGCAGCATTAGTTACCGGGATGATTTCTTTTGGCCACCCTCTTTCCTTTTTCTTCTCTATTCCTCTTTAAGATGAATAAAGAATTTCATTGCCTTCAGTTTAGAAGAAAAACATATGCTTGGATTGATTATGGCCACATTTTCTATGAAAGTTATGTTTTATAACAAAAACTCCTTCTACTCACAGCAGGGACACGGCCTTAGGGAATTCGTACATTCATCTGGCATGTTTTCAAGCTGTTGCAGCAGTTCAGAGACATTCATGATAATGTCAAAGCCATTAGGCTTTGTTTTGTTTATTTTTTTTTTCTTCTTTCTGGTTCCTGTCTGTCACATTCAGTCATTACTAACTTTAGAAATTAGTCAAATGATGTGTGTCTGAAAAACATTTTATTTCTTGTTCCCTGAGGAAGGATAGAGTTATTTGTTATTCTGTCTCTAACTCTATTTACAGAGATGGTGTACAGCTCATCTGATAGCCTTGCACAAGTTTTGTGTTTACAAACAAGTTAGATAATATAAACAAAGTAAATAGCACTAAGTTCTCAATTGCAACAATAACCAATCTACTATAAAATATCACACATTTCAAAAAGATGCAAGAAGTGTTGATTTGCAAATTTTCTGTGCATTAGACTGAACTATCATCACACGCTTGCCTAAAGTATCCCTGAACACATTTCCTAAGCTCCATTCATAAATTAATGCAATCATTGTAGAATTTGGAAAAAGAAATGAAAGTTTTTTGCTAGAAACTACCCTGTAAAGCTGTACATTATATAAAACTTACAGAATCTTAATTCTTTATTTCTGTTCAACTATTCAACTGCTCAACTATTTTTCATTTTCATCACTGTCCCCGATTCGCTCCTTTTACACTTCCTATACAAGTTCATAACTGTCTCTTATCACTTACCTGAGTAATAACTTGCTTGAAAAATTCCATTTTGTGCCCTTATTAAGCCATTTCACAGATGCTCCGCTCAAAAATATCTGCTAATGAAGAGAGCATAGCGTGATTTTCTTACACCTGGATTGCTTGGAACAGGTTAAAAGCTTCCAGGGAAATCAGGTAGAGAAATATTTAGTGCATAATTCTTGTGGGTCATGCTCATTTCCTGTTCTCATTATGACAGTAAGTAGCTCGTTTAAAAAATGCAGTCTGGCATCTTTATTAGACTTCTATTTATAGAACATGTATGTACATGGAGGCAATGTAAGAGGAAAAACAAAACAAATATTGAATTTTTCAGGAGCTCAAGTCATTCTCTGAGAAAGAAGGAAGGAAAATTTCATGATATATAGCATTTTGGCTTATTTTTAGAAGTTATAAAGGAAGATTATGGTGCTTTATTCACTTGGAGGATAGTTTCAGCTGATGGATAGAAAGAGTAGTAGGAACAGCCCTTTCTGATAAGGATGCAGAACCATCAGAGAAAATGAGATCTATGCCCAAAATGAGGAATAATTTTTAACCAACAAAAATGCAAAGAATGAGCGCAATATCTGCAAAAAAATAAAAAAGGCTGAATGCTTGAAATAATTCTCACAGATATTCTCTAGAATATATAAAAAATGAAATTCACTTTTACAAGACTAAGTTTCCAGTCTCTTTGTCCCTTTGTTACTGTGTAAAGATTAATTAATTGCAGCTTGTTTCAAGAATTCCCAAGACATGCAAGAAAAAGGCAAGCGGTGATAATCTAATATTGGTTACCCTAGAGAACTGTAACAAATTATCCATTTCTACAAACTCCTGAAACACATGTTTTCTAACATGGATTCAAGCTTTCTTCCATTATTTAGATTTCTGATATAACTCACAAAAGTAATACATGGATATTAACCATACAAAGACTATGGAATATTTCATGTGAACCAGAACAAAGTTGAAACTCTGTATGTAACAGTATTGTAAAGATGGCATTATTCAGTTTGTGCATGTTTCTACTCTTAATTAATTTTTGCATGGCACTGCATTAAATTTAATTTTCATAAGAGAATCTTTAGCTAAATCATTTAGCAAATCAAATTGTCAGTAGGTGACAAAATAACTGGCTCCTCCTTGCCTAAGAGTCACAGATAAGTTCATTTTACGTAAATATGAATTTTAAAGAGTATCTGTTCTTTTCATAAAGTTCACATTGTGATAGTTCAACTATCTACAGTGATAGCTGAAATGAAGAGAAAAAAATAATTTATATGGGAAAGCCAGGTTTCCTCACAGTACTCAATGCCTTAGTGTATTCTGTTCGTACTGAGAATTTCACAGAAAGCAATACCAAATGAGTGCATTTGGCTTTGCTTCATTGCTTTTTTATCTTAAAATGTAAAAATGCCTTTTTTTGTACTCTAGAGAATAGTGCTTTCTCTTTATTTAAGATGCAAATGAAATAATGCTCTCATTGATTTTGAGAATACACAGGAGAGAACAATCCAATACAAGTCTGAACCTGTGGAATGAATAAGCACAAACATGAAGTAGAAAAATGTTTACAAACTGAATATATCAAAATTGTGAATAAGGGTTGGATCAGCCTGCGGTCTGCAAGCTTAATGAGTCTCCATATACACATGAAGCAGCAAGAGCAGAACTTTGATTTTCTTGCACTATTGGATAGGGCCAGTGCTTGTGAGGCATGAATTCTACTTAGGGATCCTGCCTAAAGCAGTTTTTTAAGCAAATCATTCAATTTTCGCATCCTTCTGGTATTTTACCTGGCTTCCCTATTTGGGCTCTATGGGCCCTCTAAAGTGAAGACCATCAATTACCATGCATAGTGCCTAGAAGAACAGTTTCTTGAGTGAGCTAAATATTATAAATAATGCAAACATTTCTTTGTAATCTGTGCACTGAGCTAACACCGTTGTCCTCCTTCTGTCTTTTAACCTCTCTTCTGTAAGCACTGCAAGGTTTGGATAGACAAACTAAGAGTACAAGAACAGAAGAAGAAGTTATCTTTTGCCTATAAAACTTTCCTTCATATCTATTACAGAACCCACAGCGGAAGGTGCCTTTGCCATTCACAAGCCTCCCTCACACATCAGAGCTAATAAAGATACAGCCGCTATAAAAATAAAGCCAGTCTGGGAATCACGACTAAGGATCATACAGTATTTTCTTTTGTTGTGGGATTCTCATACACCCACTTATCCTATATAACAGAGTGAGATAGCACAGCTTATGCATGGGACCACAAGTCTCTCCACAGCTATACAAGTTCAGACCTATAAAATCCTATATATGAGATTGAGGATATGGCAACTCCGGACAGTGCCTCCTGTGCCATCTTATTCAGAATGAAGAAAGATTTGCTTTCATATGGGCTTCTTCAAAGAGATATACATGAGGCCTGGAATTCCTATTTGTCCAGAGAAAATAATTTGATTCAGCTTTGGACAAATCTATTTTATCTGAAGGCTGAACTCTATGTAATAACTATTTGAAGGGCAGGGAGTTATCCTAGGGCAGCTGTACTTTCAGTATCAGAAAGCAAGGATGAAGTTTCTGAGTCACTTTCCTAGCTAGCGCATGTAATCAACAGTAATGTAAAAATACTTCCCTCTTCTCCCTCCCCACCCCTCCAGCAGGAGACATGGACATTCAGACAAAATGCAAAGAACAGGTCCATTTTTCTACCTGTTTCAGTTTTCTACATTCCTCTGCCTTCACTTCATAAACAGATGAGAAGCATGGCTGCTAAAGGTTTTTGTTGTTGTTGTTGTTTTAATAAAACACGAAAATAATTTGAAAAGAAGGAAGAAACCTAGATATCAATTTACCTCTATATTAAACAAACAAACAGAAAACAAACAAAAAACTACACAGAAAAATGGCTTTAGAGAAATAAATAATATCTATGACTGGATTGTCTTTTTGGGATAGAGTCGTAATATATTCTAGCATTCAGGCTTGAAAAAAGTTTGTGGTTGTCTTTGCTGAGCAATTACATTACTTTATAAAAGCTCTTTAGACCTGCGGCAGGAAGTTTAAATCCATTTATTAAATCCATCACTGCTGCCAGAAGGTTCCTGAGGTATATTTTCAACACCAGTCCTGAAGCATAGGATAGATACAGAAACAAAGGACTGTGAATTTGTCATCATGAAACACCATATAAAATTGTTAACCAGCATAGAGAATACAGTTTGAAATGATAGGTTGACTGCACTCAACCCTCAAACGGGGGTAAATATTTATAAGAGAAGTGACAGGCCTTACTTATTTTGAAAGCTCTCTTTCTCAAGTGTGCTATTTCAGACTGGCTGATCTTGTGTTGACAGCAATCATATTCCTCTACATTTGTCTTCCCATTCTCCCTAATGAAGGGACTGACGAGAGACTCCCCAAAACTGCCTGTCAACCTCATGCCTGACTCTCCCCGATCCTTGCTTTGCTGTGGCTTTGGGTCTCCGTGTTTTTAACCCCAGAGCAGCAGGACAGTAACATCAAGAGAGAACTATATCTATCAGCAAATTATATACACTAAGACACATTAATCATTTGATAGGAAATGATATTTTTAGCTATGAGGTAACTAACTAATGCATTTAAAACAACAACAAAACTACAATTTAACAAAAAAAAAAAGAAAAAAAAGAAACTTTTTTATCTGACAAAGCGTCTTAGATCAAGCATTAGTAGAAGTATTTCTGTTAATAACAATGCTTCTTGATGATCAGAGAATACGGTACAGAACACCATCCACCCTTTATAATGAAATAACTTCAGGGGATGTCTGGATAGGTAGTTATGTAGGGATGCCTGCACTCTGGGGATTTCAGTCTCTGTCCACTGTACTGCCTTTGCAAAGACATTGCTATGATTGAAGTTTTTATTATACAGATAAGCCTATTGCTGTGAGAAGGCTGTAATGGTATTCTGAGAGCTGGATATTCTGTCAGAGCAGTGATAGCAAGAGCATGAAAGGAGTCTGGGGCTGAGGTTTATCAAGAATCCAAGGGATGCCTTTAGCAGATGTGCGTTCCTTTAATGCTGATGTTACAGGAGGAGACTAACAAATGACTTTTTTTTTTTTTTGTCTTCTTTCTTTATTCTTTCAAAAAAGAGCAGAAACACACATTGTACTTCTTACAGTTTGGAATCTGCTTGACATTCCAATTTGGCACTGTCATTTTCAGGTCACTAAGGACTGTAAGAATAATCAGTCTTCTTTATTGAAGCCCTTTCAAAAAATGTAATGTTTATCAAATTTAGAATCACAGAATCACAGAATGCCTAAGGTTGGAAGGGACCTCTAGAGGTCATCTAGTCCAACCCCTGTGCACATGCAGGGCCACCTAGAGCACGTGGCACAGGACTGCATCCAAGCGGGTCTTGAAGATCTCCAGAGAAGGAGACTCCACAACCTCTCTGGGCAGCCTGTGCCAGTGCTCTGTCACCCGCACTGTCAGGAAATTTTTCCTTAAGTTCCTGTGGAACTTTTGGTGCTTTAGTTTCTGGCTGTTTCCTATCTATCAGTGGCTACCAGTGAAAAGAGGCTAGCACCATATTAGAATTATTTGAATATTGAGATTAAAGAAAGATCAAAGTTAATTTATTTTTAATAGGAATTGTTTCAGGTGTTGGAAATTATCCATTCCCCTATCAGAAAATTGAACTTATGGTCTGGCTCATGCTCTCCTATGGTGTTAGACTTGGGGAGAGCTGGGAGGAAGGGGTCTGATTTAGAGCATCTTGGCACTGAGCATACTAGCCACCATATTTAGAATTTTGGGTTAACAGCAGCACCAGCTGGCAAGGAGCTCCCATCATGGGTAGAAAGCTTTGGAAATTTTCCCCTCCACCTTCATCTGACCTGTAGTTTTTATAGAAGTCAGTGCTTCTCCAGCAGGAGTCTTTAGCTATGACTGGAAAGCTTCTTGCAGTAACTACAGAAGACTTAGCAGCCACTGCTGCTGAATATATTATAAATATTAGTTACTGGGTAACACAGTCACAGGGCAGTGCAGCTCATGCACAGCTAACCAAGGAAACCTGCACAGGATTTGCACATTTATGAGCTCGCAATGTCCATGGGGACAACTCCTCCCTCAGCAGCGGAGCAGCACCATGAGGATGCAGAGAGCTCTTGAGACATACCATGTGAGGAAGGACCTCCTGCATAACTCAGAATTCCCCTCAAAATAAATGTGATATTCTACCTTCTTTGCTTCAGTTTTAGAGGTGGAAGTGAGGACCAATCAAAGCATGAATTGTGGGGAAGTGGGATTGAACATGTCCTTTTAAAGGTTAATTCCTGGTTGGACTGACTCTCACTGGAGAAAAAAAAAGGCTCAATAGTCAGTGAAAATATTAAGTATTCAGACCATCTGACATCGATTGTTTTTCAACACAAAAACAACTTTCTCTCAAGAGCATTATGCATCATCTTCTATGCATTTGAGATCCGGACAGACAACCTTGAGTAGTAGCAGTATGGAAAACTTCTCATCTGACATTAAGCTGCTATTTCTGGAAATAAATACATGGTTCAAAGATAAGGTGCATGTGCAAGCCTTATCTCAGATAATTCTGCTTATAAGCCAGCTTCATAATTGCTCTAAATTACAACAAGTATTGATATAAACTGAGGGAAAAGAAAGAAATATAATAAAAACTATCATTTCTTATGGCACAGAAATTATTTCTTAAAATCACTATATGCGCAGTAATCAGAAACAAAAGGTCAAGGCCCAAGCAAGAAGTTGTTACAGATACCTGAGAAGGAGCTTTGGGAGTGCTCCTGATTTTGTGTGGTATGCAGCTCCTTACAACCTGTTCTTTGTGTGGTACGCAGCTCCTTACAACCTATTCTTGTTTTCCTCTCTCGTCCCACTTCTTCAGAAAGATATGTGGATCTGCCTACATAATTTCAGTGCATTTTCAACTGTCAAGGGAATTGGGAGAGAGGAGGCTGACTTCTGGTACCCATGGTACATGGTGTTTTAGAAATATTACTGTATATAATACCCTTGACTGAATCGCATGTTAGACATATCCATACTGCAATAGCTATGGTTCACTGTATGTATTAGATTTCAGACCTCACCTGCTTAGAAAGTAAATCACAGGGATTCTGAACTCAGTTCTGTACCTTATGTGTCTCTGAGTGATTTGATAGTGTAAACTCCATTTCCTTGTTCATTCTCAAGGGTAAAATCATGAAAGGAACAACTCCTGCTTCACATAGGGAAGGAGGCTTTATGTCCAAAGTAAAGCATTACTCTTACACGAGCTTTCATCTATCATGTATTTACTTAGAAGGATTTAGTGCCTTAATTCCGGTTGCTTACTTCCCAGGTATTCCAGGACACTGTGACTTTGAAGCACGATGAGGTGCTAGGCTGTGTGCTGACAGATACAACTCAGTGAATAAACAAGTCCGAAAAATGGAAAGCGGAGATTTTCTGAAGAATGCTGTTTTTCTCCTGTAGTAAGAACTCTCTGTAAGCTACAACTAAAGACAGTTCTATCATCAAAAGTGTTTTAGAAAGCTTAATTACACACATACATACACCTGTACATGCACAAATATTTTAAATGGGGAAGGTCCGCTTACCAGCAGTTACCATCTGACTGCTGTAGTTGATTTGACTGTAGTCCTTTAAGCCCTGTTTATTCATCATCTGTTGCCTAGCATTTGAACAAACCTTGCGGTCAATACTACATCATGCCGTTTCGCAGTATAGAAAAGGGTGTGGTGATTTGCAGCACTTATCTATGCATAAATATATATATTAGCAATATATATATGTGATATATAATCTCCCAAATGCATAATTATTTAAACCTTTCTGTTTCCCTTAGTTTGTACACATTTGTATCACCTTGCAAGAAAATTCTGTCTACGTGGGATATTGATGAATCACACACTACTTGTATTGTTTTGTCAACATAGACTCATAATGTGGATCTCTAAACCACACAAGTGATTTTGGAGTACTAAGAATGTCCCTGCTCATAATCAATATACATTACGCCATATGTTAGAAAGTTATATGCTAGGGAACCCAAGCAACACACTTTAAAACAGACTTAAGTTTCTCTGTGTTGTGAATGCCCACTTTACATAATCAAGATTTGAATCAATGCTTCACCTACATAGTGCTGAGAGAACACCCGTACAACTCTAGTCCACAGTGCTCTGCTGCCTTTCTGTGCCTGTGGCACGCACCACGCTAATTGCTTCAAGGCTGTCACGAAAGGACGTGGAAATACACAAGGGAATAGTGCCGATTTCCTCAGTTTGGATGACACAGTTCATGTGTATGAAAGCTTTCACCTAAAAAAGGAGAGTATAATTTTAAATTATTTATCTGAAGCAACAAGATATCTTTAGTACTCCATATTTGCTATGGTATCCAAATGGCTCTCCTGTTATTTACAGTTAGAAGAGCAAAAAGGATGGTTTCAGCTTCAATAGAGAGCAGAAGACAGCTCATGTGCTAAGGCAAATTTTGCTTAAAAGAATGCAAATGAGATCTGGACAACTAATTTCATAATTACCCAGTGATTAATGATTAGCATTTACTAAGCGAGACAGCAGGCCCATTGCTGGCTAGGTGGAATTACAAGGTTCTGTCCTTGCAAGTTCTTTTTTGCTGCTGTTTATTTGAAACCCAAGAACCTAAGCTGTACCTCTTTATTTATAAGTTTCAAGTATGCAGAATGGATAGATAGATAGATACTTACTATCTTTAGTTTTAAGTTTGTTAAATATAGATAATTGGGCAGTAGCTGTACAAATCTAAGAACAAAACTGAAATCAGACTTGCAAAAAAAGCCTGTGAAGTTTATAAGTCTACTGGTAAATTGTTGGAGCATCAAACCTTTGCACAGCCACATTTTGAGTGCTCTGCACAGTTCTGGCCTTCGTAAGATGAAGTGGTATTATAGAAGGCATTGAGAAGGAAACTAAAATGACCACAGAGTTAGAGCTCCTGTCTTACAAGGATGGATTCTTCAGTTTGGAGAGGAGTAAGTGGAAGGTAAATGTTATTGAGATTAACAGGAATCATGAAGGTAACTGAATGCAAAATAACACAAATCCCATAATGCCCTAATTAGGGGACACTCAATGAAAAAGCCAGGAAATCAATTTAAAACAAATAGAAAATACTACTCTACACAGTGCAGAGTGAACTTCTGGAGCTTACTGCCTCAGGTGGTTGTGGAGGCAGACTACATCAGCAAATTCAAAAGGGGACTAGAGAAATTCATGGATAAAGAGAAAAAAATCAATAAACAGACACTAAAAAAGCAAGAAGTTTGTCTCTTCCAACACCACTAACACAATGATTCCTGATGCTGAGAGAATACTGGGGAATAAACTAGACAACAGTCATACTTGCATGATGTCCCTAATGTCCCTATATATCATCTCCTATTGACACTACCAGACACTGGACTGGATGGACCATGGGCAGAGCAGAAGGGCATATCCTACATTCCTAAGTCACCATGAATTGAGAGAAAGTTCTTCTATGCATTTTAAAAGCATCACAATTATCTTCTAAAATATTTTTAGGAGTTGGTACTAGAAATAAATTAATGAAATTTGTCCCTATAGAACAGTCAATTAGTGCTTCATAAGAGCAAGGAAACCAGGAAGGTAGATTTGAGAGCAAGCACAGTGGTGTTTTAGGAACAGGGCTAACTGATACATGAAGACCACTGTGCATATTGTCATTATTAGATATACTCAGGTATGATTTTATCAAACACTAGCTTGAATGTTAATGTTTTCACTGGCAGAGGTATTTAATATACCATAGACAATTGTGAGGTGTAAGTCACACCAGTACCACAATTATTCTCAAAGTAGAACACAAAATATCTGATGTTTTAATATGCCCTTCTTATACTGTGCATTAAATGCTGTTTTATACGTGAAATTATAACCTAATTTATACATGTAGCTATGTTCTAAAACAGACTCAAAACTGAAATAAAACAAATAAATCAGGAAAGGTTTCCATTGTCTTTGTTCTGCAAAAATATTGGGATTACTCAAAATAGTGCTTCTTTCAGAAAGATTGATATCATAAGTTTTCTGGGCAGGTTTTTTTCCCTAAAGCAAGAAATTTATGAATTCCCTCTTTTACGACAAAAATGCTCCCTATTTGCAAAAGGAAAATTACTGTTTTAGACAAAAAAAAAATTCAATCAAATTGATAGCTGAGAAAAAATAAAGTCTTAAAATAAACAAAAACACATAGTCTATCTTCTACAGTGTGCGTCTTTCATCAGAAGCATACAGAAAGTGCACCACAGAGAGACAATCTGCTTACGACTTTGCTCAAAGGACAATGGGCCTTAGATGGCTATGAATTTAGAAAGAAAACAACAGATAACAGAGAGAATTTCACATTCATTTGTGAGATGTGTTTACTGCAAGTGCTGAGAGATGAATACTGAAACAAACTGCTATCACTACGAGATGCTCTGAAGCATCATTTTGAACTGTAATACATCAAAATTATCTATCTTTTGCAGTGCGTTTTAACTATTGTGCTCTTAAAGACATGTAAATAGACAAAGGGCTTTGAAAACCTTACTTTAGGGGTTTTGTTGCCCATTTATTAATTATTCCTTTGTATAGTGTTGTATTAAAGTGAAAGTATTGAATTGATCTCTTTTAGCAATCAGACAGAGGTTAAAACTTGGTATGTTCCAGACTGTAAAACATTAATCATCTTTACCAAACATAGATTTGGACTATATCCCTTGGGATTTCTCTTGTGTAACCTGGATATTTGATTACATCTGGCATGATTGACTACACAAGGGAATAGGGCCATTTCATAAGTCAAGAATGTAGATATATGTAGCACAAATAGTTGTTCTAAATCCTGAGTGGCCTGGACTTTATCCATAGCAAGGTCTGCAAGATCAGGATTTAGGCCAGAAGTCTTTCCACCAACTTGAGAGTTTGGAATAAAACCCAGAAACTGTAACCTCTTTAATCCAACGGGCAGTATGAGCGAATTTTATCAGCTTTGCACTGATGCAGCAGAACACAAATACTGCTGAATTCGTTCGCCTTGCTTATCTCTTATTCCTGAGACTACCTGAAGCACTAACAACTCCTGACAGAAAGTAGAGCAAAGTATGCTCTACTTTCCGTCAGGAGTGCCCCTGGAAAGCTCTTCAAACAATTCAGAAAGGAAGTTGCATGTTTTTTCATTCCTTTTTATTAAAAATGGAAGCGAGTCAATCCAAATCATGAAAGATGGCCACATACTAGGGGGCCAGCCCTGCACTGGCGAATAGATGAACATCACAACTCAAGGTTTCACATCTTAATGGAAATCTAAGATTGAATAGAAGGGTCTGACCAGGTCTACCAAGATGCTAATTCCAGACACTGCTGGAGAACAAAAGCTTTGCTATGTACATGACTAGGAAAGGCTGCAGACCAACCACCTGACCTAATGTTCACAAACATTAACAGCCAACGCAGCTGGGCTCAGCTGACATCCTTTACCTTTGCTATCAAAAATCTGATGTTATTTACTGAATCTCTCACTACTGCTAGGCTTTTCTTTTTCTTCATTTCTTCCTCCTAATGTTCTTGCTTGCCCTTTTCCTTGCACTCTCCTAGTCCTTCTCAAATATACTTTCTCCTGTGTCCACCAAACAGCACTGCCTAAACACCAGGGAGGCTTCCTTTTCACTTGTTTTACAAGCTAGCTTCAGTGCTGCTTATTCCCACTTGCCATCTCCTTTTCATACATGACTACATTCCATAGGAACAGATTTCTCTTGTAGAGGGCAAATTTTAAATAGAATTCTTACTTGAATACCCATTAAAAATTAATGCAATTGGTAAACATGAAATAAAGTGTATGATACAGTGTCACTGCTACAATTTCAAGTAGCAGGCTGCAAAATATATTAATTAAAAATCACCTAGTACACAAAAACACATGAAGTAAGGCATTTCTGAAAAGAAAGCAGATAAGTTATCTCTTAAGAAGAAATGCTTTGGAAGTCTACTGCTCTGCAAACATGGGTTCACAGTCTGTGGGAAACCATGAGAAACTGTGAGAAACTGTGAGAAACTGTGGGAAACTGTGAAAGTTAGGAGTGAGAAACTGTGAAAGTTAGGAATAACAGATTAGCAGATAGAGAAACCTAAAACGCAGGCTGGACGTGCTGGTCTCTGGTTGTCTACCTGTTGTCCAGTAGCAGGATTGGACCCAGATAGCAAAAGAGTCAGGAACTGGCTGCAGGCAGGAGGAGGGAGCGCGTGGACAGCACATGGACAGTGCATGCTCACATACTCAGAGAATATGTTTGGTCTGATGCTCAATAAAATGGCTTCTGGTCCTAAACCTTAAGCCCCTGGCCGTTCAATGCTCCTGCAGCAGTGTAAGCATTTGTAATAAAGATTTACGACATTTTTCCTGCCTGACAAGAGTCGAGTTGTTTAAGATGTCTAGCGCACACAAAGTTCCCTCTACCCACCTTACAAATAGTGCCAACTACCTCGCTTCTGGATGCTGCACGAACAGCTGTATGAACATTACATAGTGATTCCCAGCTTTGAAGCTGAGCACCACGTTGTTAAAACTACGTAATTTCCAGCTTGTGTCAGGCCACGTTGTATGCTGGACAGAGGCAGTCAGACCTGACTACCCACACCTGCACAGACATACTACCATCCCTCCCTGCTTCCCTTCCCTACACGTTCTGTAGGGATGATGTTACATTTTCCTGAAGTAGGGGAAGCCCAGAGGGAAGCTCCTGTCCAAGGGAGAGCTCAAGAGTGGAGATAAGAATCAGGCTGGAAGATAGGCTCAAGGAAGGAGGTTGAGGACCAGGGAAGGAAGCTCAGAGTGTGAGATGATTTTCACTTTGGAGAAGGAGATAGGGAGCTGGGTGGTTCAGAAGGAAGATCCCTGTCTGGGAAGTTTAGAAGATACATGGTGCCATCAAAATTGAGTGTTTCTGGCCTTGATCTGTGAAACTCCTGTCTCAGGAGCTGAACATGCAAGAGAGGGATAGGCAGAACAAGACGTGCTTTTTGTGAAGCTTTGAAGTAGTATTCCTTGTAGGATATTAGTCCTTTTAATAAACTTTGATGACATATTCCTATATATTATATAAAAGCCTGGGGCTGGTTTTGCTGTTGTTTTGATTTTATTTTAAGCTTATTCATTATCTTCCTGCTTGACCATATTGATTTTGGTTGCCCTTTTATTTTGCTGGAAGGCTTCTGGGGCTGAAGCCTCATGACAGACATGGTAATCACCTCAAACTTTGTTTCACTGTGAATCCTTGGAACATTATTAAGCCCGAGCCTGTTTTAATTTATTCTACAGTCTTTCAAATTTTGTTTTCTCAAAAATCAATATTTGATGTCAAACCCCCATTTTAATTGTGTAAGACTCACGGGCACTCAAAGCTACGTACTGTGAAGACAGTATTAACACGAGTGCTAAAGCTGCAGTCCTTTCATTAAATGAGCACAGGTCAAGCTTCAAGATGAACTCAGGTTCCCGCCAAATCATTATGCAACTGATGAGGGTTTGCTCTTTTTTTTTTTCCTCTCCTCTCCTTACTTCGTTCATCTGAAATGGCCTGCACTTTTCTTGGACAGACAGATATTGGGGAATTGTTATAAAAAATGTTTGTTGTTTTCTTATTTGGCCTTTGCAGCAAAGCCCTGAGGGATGAAAGTAACACAACTATTGAGCAGAAAAACATGGAGAGGGAGCAAATTCATACATTATTTATTGACATTTTAAATTTTTTCTCCCAAGCTGGAGCCCACGTGCAATTTGAGCTCCACAATTAAATAATTTTCTTCGGATTTAGGTTTTTTTTCCCCCTGCCCTTCCCTCCCTCCCTCCCCCCACCCTGTAAACACTACCATTTTATGGCTACTTCACAGCAATGTAATTTAGCAATAGGTATGGCCTCACTGTCTATTAAACCTGGTTGTGGGGCCTGACAAACTCATAAATGTCATCACAGAATGGTTGAGGTTGGAAGGACTTCTGGAGATCATCTAGTCCAACCCCAGTGTTCAGTCAGGGGCACTTGGAGAACATTGCCCATGGCATTTCCAAATGGCTTTTGAATATTTCCAGGAAGGAGACTCCACCGCATCTTCGAGTCACCTGTTCCAGTGCTCAGTCACCCTCATAGTAAAGGAATTTTTTCCTCATGTTCAGACAGAGTTTCCTGTGTTTCAGTTTTTGCTTAGTTATAGGATGAGAGGTAACAGCCACAAATGTAACAAAATCTGAAAACAAGATCCTTCAAAAGGAACAGGTATACTAAAAAATGAGTCAATTTTGAGAATTTAAGCTCATTTATTTAACACTATGAGTGTGAATTTAATGCTCATGTCTAGACAGACAGAACAATTTTTCAAAGAGTTGTTTGCTGAGTCTCAGTCAAGTACAATACAGAAAAAGGAATAGCAAATATTCTCTTAGCTTTTCAGAAGAGAATTATCAACTACTTTCATGAAAAGTAACAACAACTTACTTAAGCATCATTTTAAAACTGTTCCCAGTTTGACAAAATCCCTTGACTGACCACCCATGAAATGTGGTGCAATTAGGTCTCTGTGTTTTAGTGCTTCACATTTATACAATGCCCTTTCTTTCATTCCTCTTTCTGCTAAAATTCTTAGTCTCAGGAGCTATAAAAACACAGTCCTTACATGCTGGCACTAGCACTTTCTTTTCAAAATGAAAATGAGGTTTCTTCTTTGCTTCTGAAGATGATGAAGGAATGGAATTTAAACTTTCAATTTCAGTGTTTAGAATTAAAAACAAGATAAATGTGATTCCCTTTCCCAGCTCCAGGAGGCAGAGCTGCCAGACACAGGTATTCTATAGTGATGACTGCCAGCTTGCTTTTGGGTACTCCCTGCAATCCCTTGCAGCAAGGGCCATTTGAAATAGAGAGAAAAAACAAACTCTGTTGGATGTCTTACTGTAACAGAGAAAAGAAATATATTCTTGATTTAATAGGAAAGAGAACAACCCATTACAATAAAACAGCTTTCACTGTCATTTTCAGTTTCAGTAGACAATTTTACTTTTTAAGATTGCTGTTTGCCTTTCATTTTACTTAATGAAGAGATAAAATATGCCTTTCACATTTTTCCATTTATGTAAAAGCATTCTCTACTTCTTTCTCCCTTTACACCTTACAGATGATCAAACTATACTTCAGGCATCAGGGACTTATTTTACTTTTTTTTTAAAGAAGTTTTCAGTTATATGCTTCTTACTGGCATGTAAGAAAGCTCTGACGACTAGTTTGAAGACTGTACTTCCGAAAGAGAAACTGACAAAGGTCTTTCCCCTGGAAAGCTTGCTATTTTCCAAGTGACATTTTCTTATCAGTAAGTTGTCTTTGATGAGGGAAAGAAAAAAAAATCATTATTTCTCTCTGAAATTAAAAAAATAATTTATTTTCCTTTACAGAATTGCGCATTTTCAAAGGCACCATCTCATTTTTGTTTGCAACTGCAGAAATAGAGAATTTTATTCCATTAAAATTCTGCAGAAGTCTCATTAGCTTTTAAAGCTGTGCTGAATGATCAATGAGTGGAACAACCCAAGAGGAACAACAGATGTAAAGAACTAGTCAAAGGATGCATTGTGAATAAATTAATAAACACCCATACGAGGTAAATGATTCACCATCTTCAGTTGTGGGCTATTATTCAGAAGCTCTAAGAAGAAGGCAATGATGAGCATTTAGTTACCCAAACCTTTCTCTGCAACTGATTTGAGATAGAAGCACTTTGAATTAGTCTGGGCATCTTGTTTAAGAATTCTTCTCTAGGGACAAAAGCACACAAAATTTCTAAAGGGTAGCTAAGAAAGCTGAAAATACAGGAGGCCAACTGGTGTAGCTGCACGTATGATAACTTTTAGATCATGGTGAATCTTCCAGACAGGAACCTGAACATGATTTAATTTTTATCCTGTGGTTATCAATTTTTACAGTCAAGCCATTTTACCAGTCCAGTGAAGCTGTAGGGGCTGCTTAGACTAACAGGAGGAAGTTAAAAATCACTTATTTCTGTTCTGCAATGGTTTTACATGATACGTTTTTAGTCATCTTTCTGCACTTAAGAAGTGGGGCTATTCAAGGATACCATTAATCTTATAAATGACATTGTGAGAATAGATTGCTTCATGTATGCACAGACCATTCAGCACTGAGTAATTCTGAGCCCTATCGGTGCTTCAAAAGAGAGTATTTCAGCTAAATGCTCTCCATATGCTTCAGGAACTTGGCAATCTACTCAGCAGGTTTCTTCATCAGTTAGTTTTAGAAAATCCTACTAATTTTACTCTATTGAACCCTGTCATGGTCCACTAAAAAGACAACACTTATCCATGGAATTACTTGTAGTTTTACCATCTCTCTCTATAAAAGCAAAATTAGGACCCTGTTACTCATATGTCAAAAATCTACCTCTTGATTTTTAATAAATTGCATATAACAGCTGCAACTTATAACTGTGTATGTGAAACACTTTTTAGATATAAGATACAAGCTATCTCTGAACACTGTTCTAGGCATACAAGGCTGGACAGAGCACCACAGCATATCCTTGCTAGTTCATGTATTTCATACAGCACCACTCTACGCACTTAAATAATTGTGTTTTCTCTTGTGTGTTATTCAAGACTCTGCTACAGTATCAAAACAAACAAAACAAAAAAGCTTAACTGATCCTATGTTATTACATTGTAGTGATTTTCTTGACAATTTTTTGAGTTTAAAAGCTTACTGAGAGTTTGAAAAGTTTTGCAAGGTCTCAGCCATATTTTAACTTTAATTGTGTTTTTTACTATAATCAGAACTAGAAAGCATCCACATTTGTGAAAATTGTCTACAGTTTAGAAGAAAGATTTGAAATAGTGATTTTGATATACTAAAGAATCCTTTCTAAGCTGACTTCTGCTTCTTTAAGATTGTACTTTTAAAAGTCATTGTATTAAGATATGTTTTGGAGTTCCGTACAGCAAAAGGTACATTGCTTTTGAAAGAAAAGCAATTTATTGCAATAGATCAGCAAATGTTTACACTAAGAATGAAAGTTACATTAAGTTCTAGTCTTCCATCTGTTTCAGTGCTTTAAAGAAGGTTTGCATAACATCAAAAAAGTTGCATGAACTCATATGAGAAACTATGGTACGGATGTTTCTATAGTACTACATCATACATCAGAAATAGCACAGGAGGACCACTGTGTAGTAGTACTATTTTATACTTAACTAACAGACATTAAATAAAATTTCCTCCAGAACTGTGAAATTTGGATATGTTTAAGGCTTTCAAAAAGATTCAAGTCTTCTACGTTTACCTTTTTTGCTAAGAACAGAATGTTAAGGTTGGTGCTACAGTGGTGCCAATCACAGAAACTGTTTTGAAACAGTTTCTGTGATTGAAACATAACACTACACCAAGAAAGAAACTAGCTTCTCCTTAAGAAAGCAGCTTTGCTACATATTTTGGAGGATTCCTTTATGATTTCAGAACAAATTATATGTTTCAATGACACATACTAAATTCTTCTGAACATCAGTGCAATCAAGCTGCCACACTTCCTGACTATTGTTTCTACTTGTCTTATATATTCTGGTACCTTCTTCACTGGAAATATCTACATAACCATTTGTCATCTCATTTTGTAGCCTATGTCCAAACAAACATTATAAGAGTTACCACAGGCAAGATAAGAGAGTAGAAAGAAGAAAAGAACACCAACTTCAGAAGCCAGTGTGCTGAATTAATAACAAGTTTGCAGCTCAAATCAGAAGTAAAACACCCACATGAAAAAAACGTAAAATCTAACAAGAAAGTGAAAGCTCACAAGATGGCAACCTGGGAAGATCAAAGATCAGTTTTCTATCAGGAACAACAAAGACTGACGTATCTTCATCTGCTTGACGGCGGCTCAGGCAGAAAAGGCTGGGGGAGAGGAATATACGGCTGCCTGACTCTGTAGCATGTTACTCTCAACCCACTGCTATGAGCATGAGCCATAAATAAGTAAATTGTTGGGGGCTAATATGCTGTGTGTATACTTTAATTTTGCATTTCCAGGCATATTAAAAATGTCCAAACTCAGAGACTAGAGGATTACAATATTATTATTAAATAAGAAACAACTGCCCCTTGACTGCATACAAAATCTAAAACCATAAGAAATGGAAAAAAATCCAAGTATAAATTCATGTCAAAGAAACAAGAATGAAAGAATAAAGCTAAAGTATTGTCAAAGGTGCTCATTTTAAGAAACCATTTAGAGCATAACCAAGTGAACTGAACTTTTCCCATTGAAATCACTGGGCTTTAATATTTTTGTGGCCTTGGCCACATGTAACATAGGCTTTGTTACTGAGCTGATGTGAATTAGGGCTAATAGCTGCAAAAAGTCACTGCAAAGCTAACAAAAGTCTTTGTGGCATGAATATAATGGCCTATATGATGTTTTTTTCACATTCAGATGTTAATAAAGTGTTACTCTGATTACTCTGGGTGTTGGGGGAGCAGAAGACACAGTAACCTGTTTTTAAACAAAGATCTCTCAATGGACATAAAGAAAACTATGACAGCTCTCTGAGGATATATGCCTGACACCAACTGAATCATTTTAAAACTTTTTTTTATATATTTCCTCTCTAGAAAAAATAAAGCACATGACAGAGATATAGCATTTAAATTCACACTGAGGAAGTTGTAAGATACTGCTTGGACATAGTTGAAGACATATATAATTAATTTCATTTATTTTGAGTGCTTCTCAGTGTTACTGTGCACACCAGTGTAGGTTTCTGGCAGAGACAGAATAAAATTAGAAGGGAATCAAAAACAAGCTGCAGACTGCTGTGAAGTTCAAAAGACTACTCCATCAGACACAAAGAAGACTGCCTACTTTGTTCAAGTATGGCAATTTCCTCAAAGCTGTCACAAAATAAACCCCAAAGAAACTGCTTGAGGGAATCTTTAGTTTCAAAATTTTATTTTTCATTGTTGTTGTTTTAAAGAGAGAAAACCTAGCATTAAAAGAGAAATTGCATCTCACACTGCTAAGGAGATTCTGTGCTTAAAGTCAGTTTAAGATTTGCACCCGGTCCATCGTGATTTTTTGAAAGACAGAGAATATTTTAGTTTTGATAGCCTATGAAGTCCCTTGTCCTGTTTATTATGCTGAGGTAGTATTACCATGTGCTGTGGCTCCCAACAACTCACCCACTGGTGAAGAAAGGTCTGAGAAGACAGCTACCAACCTGGAACAGGCTTCCTACCTCTTAAACAGAAGTAATCTACTCTCATAATCCAGGCACAAGGCAATACTGTTTAACAGCAAGACGTGCTAGATGATAGAAGGCCAAGTGTAAAGTCTACAAGGCCAAGTGCAAGGTCTTGCACCTGGCCAGACACCAGTGCAGGCTGGGGACCGACCTGCTGGAGAGCAGCTCTGCAGAGAAGGACCTGGGCGTCATGGTGGATGACAGGTTGACCATGAGGCAGCAGTGTGCCCTCGTGGCCAAGAAGGCCAATGGGGTCCTGGGGTGCATTAAGAGGAGCGTCTCCAGCAGGTCAAGGGAGGTGATCTTACCCCTCTACTCAGCCCTGGTGAGGCCACATCTGGAGTACTGTGTCCAGTTCTGGGCCCCCCAGTACAAGAGGGATGTGGAGCTGCTGAAGCGAGTCCTGCGCAGGGCCACAAGGATGATCAGGGGCCTGGAACATCTGCCCTATGAGGAGAGGCTGAGGGAGCTGGGCCTATTCAGCCTGGAGAAGAGAAGGCTGAGAGGAGAGCTGATCAGTGTGTACAAGTACCTCAAGGGAGGCAATGAGGAGGATGGGGCTGGCCTCTTTTCACTGGCGGCCACCGACAGAACCAGAGGAAACGGCCACAAACTGAAGCATAAAAAGTTCCACAGGAACTTAAGGAAAAATTTCCTGACAGTGAGGGTGACAGAGCACTGGAACAGGCTGCCCAGAGAGGTTGTGGAGTCTCCTTCTCTGGAGATCTTCAGAATCCGCTTGGATGCAGTCCTGTGCCACGTGCTCTAGGTGGCCCTGCGTGTGCAGGGGGCTTGGACTAGATGACCTCTAGAGGTCCCTTCCAATCTTAACAATTCTATGATTCTATGATTTTGTTATTTCAGTTTGAACATTATACTGCAGGAGTGCAGCTCACTTTCCTGCTGATGGGGCTTAAAAATGAGTGGGACTGTATACTTTGAGAATTAAAGACGGGAGAGAGAACAAAGTTATGCTCAAATCCTAACCAAGGACCCACTCACATCTGTCATTCAGTTGCAAATTAAAGGGGTGCTTTGAAGGAAACCCTTCCAGACACTCCCTTAAGTCCCTAGCCCTCTCTCTGGCTCCTAACACTTATCTGAGTTGTGCAGTACCACCAGGGTGTATCAGGAGGATGCTTGAGAAGCACAGTGCCGCCAAGATGACTCCTCAGAGAGATTTGAAAACCACCAAGAAAGTACTTAAAATGTAAGAAAGAGATGGAAGACAAAGTGATTGAAGCTTGATGGGGACAATTTATGTGGAGTGAGAGAACAGTTAGGTGAGAACATCCTGCTTATCACTGAAATTCAAAAGGCAGACTTTTTGCAGTGCAATGGGAAGGAACTTAATAACAGTAGTTAAGGCAGCAAGCAGTAAAGTTCTGCATAAGTGACAGGCACAATTAGCTTGAGAGAAGATTCCTGCACAAAAACAGACAGACAGTGCAGCTCAGAGCTGAATCTTAATACTATGACTGTATGAAGTATCAGCACAGGGTAAAGCACAAATGGGTTATTAGTGACTGTGCTTAACAGAACACTGATGGTACTTACTCCGTTGCATTAAGAGGTGAACAAGCCTCGCAGAAATTGTTCTGCTCTGATTTTGCAGTGCCAAGGACTTGATGCAATTCTTATTATTACTAATGCATTTGGGAGGTCAAATACCAAGATTAGAATATATATTATGATGTTCAAAACGTGATATAAAAATCACATTTGAAAATGTGATTTTTGAAAATGAAAGAAAATAGGTTATTTAAAATCTGTTAAAAGCTTCCTAAGAAAGAATTGCAGTATTAGGTCAAAATTAACTATATAAATTCCATATATTTACAGATTATTTTCATTTCTAAAGCATATGAACAATCACAGTGCATTTATAACAGTACATACAATAACCAAAGCATGAGCATATCCTCTTCCCAATTTGCTTCCATTAGCATAGGGAAAGACTTGTAAGTACTTGCTATTGGACCCTAATTGCCTTTAAATCTGCACAAATAAACCTTTCATGCTCATTTATGTTCAGAAGGGTGAAAGGAAATTCTTTGTCCTAGCAACAGCATCTATACACATAACCAAGCAGCTATAGTAAAAGCAATTGTGTTTAATACTTGTGTTAATAATGTTTAGACTACGAGGGACACCCAAACCATTGACCCTGTGTTCCCCCTCCCAAAATGGGAAAAATAATTTGATCATTTAAAAAGACCTTTGGAATGAAGTAAAATGACTTTTGTATGTGCAACTATGGAGAGCACCAAGGACGAATGACAGCATCAAAAACTTACCACTTTAAAAATTTTGGTCATGTAAATTAAAAATTATATCTTTTTTCAGGTGCTGCCAAACTCTCATTGCAATTATATGGCCTGTTTGACTCTGTACTATTATGAACTTAACCATTAGGTTCTATCTGTCACTAATCTGCATGATTCTAATTTGAATACATCTTTGCCTAGATTAGGACTGATTATTCTTTTCTTTACCTCCCCTGTTTAGCACATTGGCTTCCAATTTACAGACACAGGTAAGCAAGAAATTGATTAATTATAAAGTAGAAAGCGAACTGAGGACAGGAAGACAAGAAACAGCTAATGTTTTGATTAGTGTCCACAGGACTCAATCGCTACCAGCTGGTTTATTGAAGGCTCAGGTCATGTTCTTGCATTCATTTTAATAAATACAGTAAGAAGCTATTCAGAAACAAATTATGCCACTGCCATCAGTTCTCATACTAGGGCTTTCTTTCTATGCTAGTCTGCACGATGACAAATGTAATTGTGATAATTGGAGAAGGGGAAAAAAAGTACTCATGCTGGACTCATATGCAACTGAGGGAAATTTTCAATTTAAACCTTAAATTCCTTTTAAATGCAAATATCTTTATGCATTTGCTTTCCATCTCTAGTTGGAACTAGTAAACTGGCTTCCTTTGAACACAAGTGTTAAAAAGCATGCTGACACTGGCAAATGTACAGCTGAAAATGGTTCTGTTGTAGTGAATTTTGCTATGGTGAGAAATAACATTCAGCTTGAGGAAGGTGCCCCAGCTATTTGCTTCACAGATGCAGGTCCTGAGAGCTTTGAATCCCTGGCTTAGGAGGACTCTGGCAAGTTGAGTTGGAGGAGGTCATAAAGCTACAGGATCAGCAAACAGGTTGCTGGGAAGCCAGGTCATCACATTGGCTTGCACAGCAGATATATGGATTTATTTCCCTTTCCCTGTTTCCTGCTCCAGCTTCACAAGACTTTGCTGTTTCAGAGAAAAATGGAACACTTCTCATGAATTGCTATTTTGGATAATTTTTTTTTGGCTCATTCTCCATTAACCACTTGTGGTTTAAGTCTGACTAATGATATTACAGTGACTCTGCTTATATTTCCAGTTCTAGAAACAAAATGCTCCTTCTAATGCTGGTTTAAGGTGCATAGAGTAAGTCATCCTGTTTGATTTCCACTGTGGTTTCTGAGTGCTGAAAGATCCAAATCCATCTACACCAGGTTATGCCACACTTAGTTTGCTAACAAAGGTGCAAAGCACCTGTAGGACCACCTTTGCACCAAGAAACACATATACAAACTAAGAGACGTAAGCTCCTAGGTGTGAATTTCATGTATCCCTGTAAAAATATTTTTAACTAATAAATTTCTTTTCTTACAGGACCTAAATGTAGGTTCTAGGCAACTGTTTTTAATCAAGCTGACTGAAGCATAGGGTACTATCTTCCTCTGTAAAAGTGTTGATATCTTCATCAGTGACTTCACTTTTGGCAAAGGCAAGTAATAGATCTGTGAGTGGGGAGAAACCAATTCCTTATCAGAACGAACCAGCTTTAAGTGAGTCATTACTCACATTACTCACACATGTGTCCACAACATCAAAGTTCACGGGTAATTCTCCATAGTTTCTAAAACTGTCCTAACCCAAATCCAACAGCATTTTCAGCCTTTTTTAAAAAAATATTATTCTTTTTATTCTGGGAATCTGTCCTTGAGGGAAAAAAAGAGAGAGAGATGCCACACAGCACACTTTTGTGTTCCTTTTTCCTCTCCTCTCTCTTTTCTCTTTTGTATATTACTTTTTTTTTTATTATTTTTCCTTTGGTAGAAAGTATATTTTAGGAGAATTAACTAAATCAAAGTACTTCCTACTAGCTTCAGCTAACTTAGCACAAGATTTAAAAATTCTGCAACCTGGGAAAAACAACTGCTTTCTTTCATCTCACATGAGACAGCTCAATAGAGTAACTGCTTAAGAGATTAGATGGATCACTGCTAAATTACAGTTTATTTACAGTTTTTCCTCAATCAGCAAGGCAGCTAACAGTCTTTAACTAATGCCATACATTTCATGCTGCAGTTGGGATTCATGTTTATTCAACAGTATCTGTCCCTCAGAACACTGAAATGGTTCCACTCAAACTGCAAGACACCGAAATCCAGCACTTTGGCACTGAAAGACTGTTGACCCCCATTTGTACGATCTTTGTTGGGAAGTTAGGTACTGCCACAAACAACCTAGAGCAAACTCTCAGGTGTATGTCCTGCCAAAACATTCAAAGAGTCTTTAACAGTAGTATATGGGGTGTTTGTTTGGAAAACTAGTGAGTAAGATATAAACTCAGAAATGAATGTCATTTGCAAATTACCTAAAGCCTCTTTATCTCTTACCTCATACTAAGTGTTTTAAATTCACAACACAAGCTTACTGTGCAGAGTCAGGTTAGCAGTTTTCCTTTAGATTTGAAGCAGACATAGTTATGACTTTCCTTGTCAGACAGAAACTGGCTTAAGAAAAGTGAATGTATGTAGCTCCAAAATGTTTTATACCCTTGTATGTTCGTTCAAAGCATTATTCCTATCCTGACAAAGAAAGTTCCTTTGCAACTTTCTTTCCATTCAATGTAAAAGCACAATTATAGAGCATATAGCAAATATTGAAAGCTTAAGTCTTTTCCTTCTTCCTGCCACCCCCACCATTTTGTCTTATATAAACATCATTAAATATTTACTAACTGGCCTACATCATTGGTTGCAAAATACAGTGGATTATCTGTCAGCTTATCAATTTCTGTAGCCCTGTCTTACCTTGCAATCACTTTTTCCTCAATCTTTCCAAGAGAGATTGGAGAATGGGCTGTGGGGAGGGAAGGACATCAGTAAATAAAGCGTATAGGATGTATAACCCCTCTCTGGAGTCTATTAATCAGAGTCAAGGGAGAGAGCCTCTGTTGAAAGAAAGCCTGTCAAGACTGAGCAGAATAGAGAAAGGGAGAGAGAGAAGCCAAAGGGGTTATACAGCTGTGGTATTTACGTAGCATGTACATTACATTAGAGATGGGAGAGCTAACTCAAATGGGCAATTCTAAACTGGCAACTAACTGCGTTCAATGAAATCATTGCTGTGATGTTGTATCTCACTGTGGTGACCTTTTGGAGGCTTTGGACCGTGTCCTGCTGGTTAGGGATCTGTGTCATAGGAATAGAAGAGAAAAAAAATGTGGAAACACTTGATGTACAGAATCCATTATTTCAGGCTGTGAGAAAAGCACCCATTTTCTTGCTAGGACTAGAATTTGTACCAGATTTGTTATGTTCTCAATCAATTTTGCACATTTTAATAGGTATTCTCAGCTTTGTGTCTAAATTGATTGCTTCTGTTTTTTTTCTTTTTCACATGCGGATCTTTTCATCAGATGTTGGCCCAGATCTTTAATTCATACTACCCCAGACCCCTCAGAGTGGCAAAGAGTAATTACCTTCTTATCAATACAGAGCTAGCCTGGATTACAATCACTGACCTGAAGTTAAAAGGACTAGTAACTCATTTCCAACTTTCTGAGCTCCTTCTTTTGCCACCCTTTAGTTGTTTAGCCCTCTTTCTCCTCTAAGATTTTCTTATTTTCCAGAGCAGTGAATCTGTCTATCAGTAATATCCCTTCTTTCATTGGTTCAAATATCCAGTAAAATGTTATGCCTATTCCTCACCTCAACATATTTCTCTGAAGGAATTACTTAGAAACAGCTCTAAACATAAAAAATTATATTTCAAAAAGTTAACTAATGACATTACATATCAAAGGCACAGAAGGCCATTTTTTTTAAATCACTAACACTTTTTATTTGACAGTTTGACTATATACAATGACTTAGAGGTCTTTAAGTGTTCCTGACTACAATACTTATTTGTATCTCTAGAGAAGCTTGATGCTTAAAAGTCTAACATTAACCTATGAAAGTTACTTGTGTAATTTGTATCATGCTCATTAGACTTCCCAGAAAAAAAGGCACTAACACAACAGTTATTGCAGCACATGGCTTAGAATTGGTTACAAAACCCCTCAAGCAGCAGTGTAGTACCTTGGTAGTTAGCACAATCAGGTGCAATGCATTTACTCAACTAGCTGAAACATGCTTTAATTGTAGTTCTGTGATCACTTTGTCTTTCATTTTTAAATGCTGGGGGAAAGAACTTTGGGTTGTAGCTTAAAGGTGTGGCATTAAGATGGAAATCAAGTTAATTCTTCTTTTATAACAGCAGTATTGCTGCGTGTCAGGGCTCTGCTTGTATGTGCATCCAGCACACTGTAGATGTTAACTCTGCTGGTTGTCCAAGGCCTCCGCAGCCATCTGTCTGCATAGATGAGATACTGGGCTCCTTCGAGGCAATCAAGTGGCTTCAAAGTAGGTGGCTGTCTGAATCTTGGCTATTTGCTCAGCTTTTATAGGAGCTCTCCAAGTGGGAAATCTGGGTAGTTCTACAAACTCCCTGAGGCAGCTCCTGCCCCATCTGGTCCAATTTGTGTGCTGAAGAGTGTTGATTAACATCCTGGGTGGTGTGTCCCCAAAACCACTAAGATGCTTGCTGTCGCAGAATTAGTCAGATTGTACATTGATACACTGATTGTACACTGTAAATAGTCAGTGGAAAATGATCCTGTAGAAATGATCTCATAGGACAGTCTTCTCTATGTATTTATCTGAGATGTTTAGGATGTAATTAAGACAGTAATGATTATGCATGTGCTGGAGTGGCTGCATAAGACTTCTGTCAGCTGCATTATCAGAAGAGAGCAGAACAGTAGTTTGGGGAGTATTGCCTGTTGCAGTTGATGATACAAGGACCCTTGCAATGGGGACACCTGTCACCCCTGAGTAGGGACAAGATCCTGAAGAAATAACTTTTCTCTTTATAAGAAAGGTTCCAGTGTAGCACTACCTTCTTCCTCTGAATTTAATAAAAAATAATCTGTTTAATACTAGTAGAGCACCTTTCATTTGTAGAGACTCTCATGCAGAAGGAAACATTGCCAAGGAATAAACACAAGTGTAATAGATTCAATATTACTTATTTTTTCTTCCTTGGTCTTTTTTTTTTTTCATACACTTCAGGTCCCTCTGTTTTTTTTGAATAGTATCTACTTTTTGGCATACTAAGGCATAAGCTGAAAAACTGAAGAAAAGTAGATAGGGTATGTACAATAAAAAGTAATTCTATATTCAAATTCAAATCTTTGAACAACTATTGGCGAGTAAAACATGTTGAGATGAAATGTGAGATAATTTGTTGGTTCCAAGGAAGATGATCACAAAACAATCCTCTGGCATGATTCCTGAAATTCCTGAATTAAAGGAACACTGAAGACAGTACCAACTATCTTTAAAAATTAAAGTACAGTCTTATAATAGTATCTCCAAAGATAATTTAAATAAGCTTGAGCAAAAATGCTCAAGGACAGAAATCTAGATGAAAGACTAAGAAACTGAGGGCAGCTGACAAAATGCTTAAATAGTACGAATAAAGGAGTAGTTTGTAGCAATGTTTAGCCTTAGTTGACATTTTACTAATGTCTGAAAATTAATAGGATGTCAGACGTATGGATTTTTTCTAAGCTTGAAAAAGCTGTGCTTCTCTCTTTGACATGCAAAATGCTGGCAAGCACAGAACAGTTAGAAACACTTAGAGAATATGTTATGTTATGTATACCTGGAAGACATACCTGTAGGTCAAGTGAAGAAATAAAAACAAAATTAAAAGAAAATCATACTTACATTTATAATGCAGTGAAGTTATGTAATAGATCAAAGATCATGAGGGTAATGCACAGTGTCCTTGAGCTGGCGAGACATGTTTCTAGATGACTCTGCTACAACTGAATAGACCCCTGAATTTTATTCTTGACTGCCTTTTCTCAGGAATTTACTGGCAAATAGTAAGGAATACAGTAAGACCAACAAAAGCTGATAAAAGCAGTTTATTTATGTGAATGGAGGAGAAAAATAAGAGGGCAGGTCATGGTTGTCCCTCTAAAGCTGTGTAGACAGAGAGGAGTGAGATGACTTGTTGATATTCATATATATATATGCTCTACAGATGCAAGTGGCCACCACTTTTCCTGAGAGCTAGCAGGCTGCTTACCAGAATGATGCTGAACCCTAAAAACAGCGAGCACCTGGGAGTTGTTCTCCAACACAGCTTCCAAGTTCTCCTTCTGCACCCAGGATTCCATCACTTCCAGTGCAGGACTGGGCCACAGCACATATCTCCACCGAAAATCTAGTCCTGAAAGGGCTTAACCTACTATTTTGAGGATAACTAATGCCAAAAAGAGCCTCCTTATGCACCAGTACTCTGCTATCCTAGCAGGAGATGAAGAAAAACAGACAACATGAAAAGCTTTGTGGTACCTTGGAAGGCCTTCAACTATTGCATAAGTCAAACGAGTACAGTCAGAGATGGAAGTTTAGAGAATGAATATAGGCTGCTTCCTGAATAAACATTTTCAGATGTCTCAAAGGAAGTCTGATGACTAAAGGTCTAGGAAAACTGTTTTTGCAAAAGTGTTACAGCTGGGGATTCATGAAGCAAGACTGTCTTTATTAAGGCTCCAGAAGACACCATTGCAATAATTGAGATGTGATACCAGGTTACAGACGAGAGTTTGTGTATGTGTTAAACACTGGTGATTCAAGCACAATATATTGACATCTCACTTGTTTTATATAGGGGAAAGATACTTCAAAATAAAAAATCAACTGCCCACTAAAAGTTCTGTAATGTTTGATCAGTTTTAAAAAAAAAAAGACTGATACAGGATCTCTCAAAGGAGAAATAACACCATGTTTTCAGATGGGTAATCAGAGATTAAATGTACTTTGGAGCCAGCACATCATGTTCTCTCTAACCAGACACTTCTCCACAGATCTTCTGTAAGCCAGTGAGACTCTTTCATCACTCACAACCCTGCCAAATGTGTGAAACACTAAGTGAAGCTTGTCTGGAGTTCAGTAGGTTTACAAGTGCTAATCAGACACCAGGGCACCTTATTGCACATTGTGTGCACACTCCCACCCGCAGAGAGTCTTCTCTCTAATTAAAAAGAGTTATTGGGATCAGGAATAGACATCCCTGCAGTGCTGGCAGTTACTTTATGTAGCAAATTTATACACCAAGCCATGGTGGCACAGACCTCTGCACAAGCTGTGCTGCTAGGATGGATGACAGATTTGTGTGCCAGATACTGAAAAATGTGGTCAGGAAATCATCCCTGTTGCTAACATGTGCTAGCAAGATTAGGGCCAGGTTGAGAATGCCTACCCATACCACAGTTACACAGCTGAAAGTCCAAGGGTGACATTTTAAAGCCCCTGCAATTCCAGTGACGTCTGCCATATAAAAAATAGCATAGTGTGCTTTTTTCCAAGCCCTACTGAGGGTAAAACAGAGTACAGGTGCCCTGACAATATAGGCATTATCTTGACCTACATGATAATCTAATAAAACTTACTCTATGGAAGCTGTTGAGCAAATACATATTCCTCACACAGTGGCTGCACAGACTAAGAGAACGCGCAGCACATATTTTATAAAGAGACATTGAAACAAATTGAAAATCTGAACTCTAACCTTTATTTCTCAAGCGGGACATCATAACACTTCTTTCTCTGAATTTAGAATGAAATTTTGCAGTATTCTAGTGGAGCAAGGAAGACTTACGCAATGTTAAGAAACTTAGTCAGAACATGAGAAAAGGGAGCAACCATGTCCTTATCCATCAGTCCTTCCAGAAGCTATGTTGTTTGGCATATACTCATGTCAGATCATTTTATATTATGGATTAAATGCCAAACAAGCAAGTTAGATGTCTTAAGTCCCATGAGTTTGCTGGTGAGGACAATATGAAGTGTCTGTTCTATTGGTCATGTACTAAAAACCCTTGCATACTTCAGTACACTATCAAAAATATGCCATTAATTAAATTAAATCTTAGAGAAGTATTTTCATCTTTGTTTTAAACACAGTTTTACTGGAGTTTACATAAGTGGAGTGGTTAGAAAATCCAGTTAGACCTGTTAGAAAATCCAGGCCATATATGGTGAAGATACCGAGAAGTAGGAATGAAGTCGGGATAGAAATATTCTGCATGGAAAACAAATATTTCTTTCTGATTTGTTCTCATGGGTATTAACATTTAACTGGTGCATTGGAGGATATTTTACCATGCATTTAATGCCGTTGTTTTTGCCACTCCTAATGTAGGATTTTTCTGAAGCACCCAGCTTTTCTCATATGTCGCATCACTTGAGGAGCATAGGAAAGTAACATTAGGATTCTGAGTTTTTTACTGAATCCAGTAGGAATCACCCTAGCAGCCAGATTGCCAAGAGGGTATGACAGATAATCTGCCCACCAGCACTTCAGGATGAGGTTCTGTCATGCTGATCTACTCTAGAATGAGTATGTTTTACAGCATTTGAACCGCTCAAATAAGCTGCTTATTTTTCCTGTTTGCAAAGAATACTCCTAACAAAACATTTTCTGGTCTGTTCTGGTCTGTTCTGGGCTGTGACCTTGTCATAGCATCATCAAACACACTGATAATGTTTCTAATCTCTCTGCTGATGGAAGACAAAGGTTAAAACACTAGTATCTCTGCCAGTGCAAGGTGCTTCATTCAGAGAAGTGCAAGATGAAGTGTGAAGAGCTCAGGTCCAAGATATAGCTAATTTGATCTAAACTGCATGCAACTAACAAAAAAGAAAATAGTCTGGCCTCTCCTGAAGTACAGTGCTCCATATTTTAAAACAGAAATTCCCGCTCCCTGTTGCCACAGCCTCACAAAGCAATGGCAGATGCCATACATGCCTGCAACAGACTATTTTGGCGTTTGGCAGTCTTGTGCTTTATAGTCTCTGCTTTCCGTGGCTTAATCTAAAGTGAGTTTCTGCTTTCCCATTGCTGCCCTGCATTCAGAATCAATGTTTCTACACTAAGATAAAAGTGGAAGAATGGGCTTCTCTTAATAGATGATGTGTGCAGGTTTTAACCCAGCTTTTGCATGGAGCTTTTAAAAAATCTCTTTAATGAGGAGGGGATCATTTATAAAATTTCTGATGTAGATATTTCTTTTATTGATTCAAATTCTGCCTTGAAGTCATGGGGAGGGCAATACCTTCAAAAATCTAAGGCACTTGCAAAGTCAGGAGCTGCTTAATGTCCTGACATCTGAGTTCCTAATATAAAGATAGAGGTATAATGTGAGTAAGTCCATCAAAAATGCCAACTTTCAGTATGAATTCTGGGCTAGAGAGGCTTCAGTTCTTTCTAGATAACCCTCTTTCCCCCTTTCATATTAGGTGCCTTCTCACATATACCTTGATAATGGAAATTTTATACAAAAGGAAGGAGATAGGCTTTAGCAATCAGCACAGTCTTATGCTGATGGAGAAGTGAACTTGGACATCCCAAACACCACAGTAAGGGAGAATGCTAGAACTACGTTCAGGGATATAGTCCAAGCTGTCCTGGAGCACACTGAGTTTTGTTCCAGTGATCCAGGCAGACAAGCTCTGGTGAAGAAAGTCCCCAGGGAGCAATGGTCAGCTCCTCATAGCACGGCACTGCTGTGCCAAGGCATGTGGGACACCCGTGGAGGCAGGAGGAGCAGCTGTGCTCTGAAACGTGGCAGTCTGAAGTCTGATGGCACTAAAATGCCCAAGACCGAAATGCCCAAGGTCATTTCTTCTGGACTACTTCTTTATTTGATCAGTCAAATCCATCCCCTCTCGAACACAGAAACTTAATAAATACCAGTGGGAGGAACTAGTGAATTCTTCATCTTGGGTTGTTGCTATAGCAATGCACTCAAGTTATATACCAGTGAGCTTAAAGGGGAGCTGAAAGGGATAAACAAGGGTTGTTTATCCCCTCGCACACTGGCCAACCATCACAAAGCAATAACTCATCTGTTGGAGTGTAAAGAAAATAATCTCCTCATTACCTGAAGAGTTAATCGTGTTTTAGAAAAAGCTGAAGGAGGCTATTATGTTTATAAATGTTATTTTATGTATAGAAGCTGAGAACAGACTGTGGTGAATCTTAAGAAAACATTTTTTTTTACATTTTTGCTACAGAAACCATATGCCAAAGAAGACACCGGGAATTAATAATGTGGAAACTTCCAACCATGTTTGCACAGCTTGCACAGACCTGACTGACTTCCATTCATATAATTTGTTATGTTTCATTTCCCCTGAGATAGCTTTGTTGATCGCTCATGTGTTAGTGATGGGATAGCTAGAAAACTGCATGCAGTTCTGAAGATAGTTTGGGAGTCATTAGTAAGGGAAATTGTCTTACTCCCTTCAGACTTTTTTCCTTGGTGAACAACACCTACATCTAATGGTTATATTTAAAACACAATGTAGTAGTGGTGCAGCTAAGGACATTTGCTACATAGGCAGCTTGTTTTCAATTCCTGGTATTTATTTGGAGAAATATTTCATTCTGCATTGTATTCTACTAGGAAACTTGTCTGCAAAGGCAGTGGAGAATATGATACAATGCAAAACATTTGAAAGACACTAAAATGGAATACAATGGGAGGAGATTATTTCAAAATCAAGTAGCACATGTATCCTAATTTTGTTTTCCTCAGCAGCAATAACACTTCCTTTCTTCCTTTTTGAGAGCCTTCAAAATTCTTTGGCAATACCATGAAACAAAGCCTACCCCCAGATATGCAAGAATGAGGACAAGTGCAAGTTCTTATTTGGTCAGTAACATCATCAGCAAAAGAAGTAGTGTTGCCTTAATGCTCGAAAGGTAAGTAATACTATTAGCGAGAGTTACCAGCTCTTTCCACAGAAGCCTGCTGGCATCAGGAATGGAAAATCTTCCCTGGGGTAGAGAGGAATTTGAACAGCACAGCTCTGGGGGAAGAGCCGAGCCCAAATCTCTAGGTAAAGCTCTAACTGCCCCGTTATGGAAAGTAAAGCTGTCACTGTCCGTGGTTTCAAAAGGAAGTGGCCCCAGAAGCATTTTGCGAAGTACGTATTCTAGCTGGGGTGTGAGGCACGCTCTGAGATTAATGTCTAGATCAGGCCGCTCGGAGGAGATGCAGAGAGACGTCTATACCCGTACCTCAGCAATCCTCTGGCTGGGGGTGTCACCAGGTGTCACTCATCTGGGCAGCTCTGGGCACACATCCAGGGTCCTTCGTACCTAGCAAACATCCTCCCTCCAAGGGAGTTAGGATTCTGCAGGTCAGGCCGGGCCGTTGCCGCTGACCTAAGGTGCCACAGAGCCGGCGGGGTCAGAGAGGAGGCTGCAGAGCCTGCTGGTGCACCAAGGGCACCAGGGAGAGAGCAAGGCAGAAACTCAGATTGTTTTATCTTATTACAGTGAGTGTTACCGGACTGAAGACTTCAGCTTTTAACTTGATTGGGTAATGTAGGGTATTTTCATGTATGTAAAACTGTCCTTCGGGGAAGAATGGTTTTAAAGATTAACAGCCAATTTTTGCTGATTGCCTGTTCCAGTAGACAGGATCCCCTCTCAAGTTTAAGCATACATTAGTTACTGCTTTATCAGAGTTCTTCCCACACTATGAATTCTCATCAGTTCAGAAAAGCAATATGTTCCTCATTAAGTCTCTTCATCTTAATGATTTTAACAGGCTCCTCATCTTTCTCATTGCCTCCTCAGCAAGCCGCCTCAAGCTGAGGAGTTTTCCTTGCAAACAAATCTAGTTAGCAAAAACTCCTTAAAACTCGAAGTATCAATTCTCTACACTGCACTTACAGCATTAGATATGATACGCAGTTTGTCAGCAATACTCAGATGTGTATTTCCATCCCCTGCATACAGACCATAATCCTTGCAAATGTACAGATGAGATCCTGTCCTGGAATGCTACTGTTTAAAAATAAAAAATAAAAACTTTCATTCTCTGGTAAATAAGGTCATAAAAGATAGGAAGGTCTGTTTGTAGAAAGTCTCTGCTACATTGTAGTTCATTACAAAATATCTTCAGTCTATATTATTTAAATGGAACCCACTTCAAGCTCCTGTTCTTCCATATATTCATTCTTATTCTCTCTTACTTCATTTTTAATGACGTATTGCTCTTCATGTCAGTGTTCTGTTCCTTCTGAAAAGAGCAACTTCAGAACATCTGACTTAGATAAACATTCTCTATTGCACACTATATAACAATTCAAAAATACAAAATAGCTTATGTCAATGCAGTATTGTATTTGCCTCTATGGAGGGGCAGATGTTCCCTAAGCCTCTAACCCCACCTCACTGGACACACTCAAATCCTGCCTCTTAATTTGCCTCTGAAGCAATACTCATTCCGTAGAAAAATGAGTTGAAGCTGCCACCTTGCCACTGTTGTCTCACTTTTGTTGAGTGAACCTCTTTGCTGTGGTTATTTGTTATTTACTTTAGTCTCTGCAGAAGAATGTTCAGCCTGATTCAGACAGCATCTTGCATTGAGGTCTTGTTTATAACCAAAGTATAGATAGTAACAAAGAAAAGAAAATCATTAATAAGAAGGAAAATACAGCATCTCCATGAGGGTGACTCCAGCTGCTGTCAGCATAAAATTCCTAAACTTTTTGCTCCAAAGTATTAAATTTGATATAGAGATTTGTGTCTTGTTCACGCTTTGTAAACATTAATTAGTAAGTTAATGCCACAGTCACTATTCGCTGGAGCTTTTGGTTAGCTGTAAATGGAGATTAATCATTCTCTGGATATCCAGATCAAACAACTCAGCATGCTGTGTTACCAAGCAAAAGCACCTGATTAACATTGAAGGTTTCGGGGCGGGTGAAGAGAATAGTAAAACAGCAAAAAGTAAAAATGGGAACAGTTCTGTGTTAGCGCTTCCCTCACTGATTCCAGCAGCCAAGTTATTCACAGCGTCATTGACTGCTTATTTAAAAGGGTTTCTCCTGTGGGTAACTAACTAACTTTGTAGATAGGTATCTGTAAAAGCCCTGTGTCTAGAGAGTATGGGTTCATAGGAAAATACAATCAGTATTTTCTATGCTCTTCTCTTAAAAGAACTCTTTTCTCTTCAGTAAAATATCCAACCAATACTTTATGACTCCCACAGAACTGGTAAAAAATAAGATGCATAGCAATGCCAACACTGAGCCAGATCATGGGTTTTGTCTTGAATACGCCACTAAGTTGATCTGTTTTCTACAGCAGATGCCAATTGTTTCTCTAGCTATAAAAAGAGCAGCCAAGATGGTACCGTATTTCTATTCTTTCAATTTCAAAGACTTCTCTTCAAAACTGTAAGATTATCAATTTACAAGTGATAAATTTGTGAATTAGGATTAAAAATATATATATTTATATACTTTGTTAATTCTATATAAAGCAGTGTGTTGTGCCACACTTTTGTGTTGCAGTACTCAGCTTGTAAGACATGAAGAGTTTTCCTATCATCAAAACTGATTCTTCTTAGCTGTCATTAGCAATGAGAATTGAATACTCTCAGTATTAAGTGAAGGAAAAAATACATATTTCTGGCTCAGTTGTTTGATCTTCCATCACAAACATTTCTTCACAAGTGTCAAAACTGTCTGGTATGAGAAGCACAAAGCCTCAGGATACATCAGCAGTTGCAGCCATAGTACTGCAGAAAGAATAATCACTAGGGATGTCACACCTATATGCGCTACTGCACCTTTGGTGTCTGAGTTTGGCATAGCTCTCTTCTTTTGATTCCTAGATTTGTATTGCTCTGAAAAAAATATTTTACTACCGTTTCCAGAAACATTTCCCAGGAAAATACAGAAATAGAAACTGTCAAAATGGAGATCCATCTTTTTGCAGTTAGGGTCCTTAGTGAATACCATAATACTAAGGGCGATTATTTCAGTGATTTGTTTTCAGGTAAAAAGGCTCAAATATTTTTATATATATGTAACATTTCTTTGGCTATCCTAATTTCCTTGGTTTTCACTTGCATTATAGGAGCAATAGTCTGTTACATTAAATAGCAGCTTGATGCAAATTTTGTCCATAAACTCTCTTATTGAGTTCCTCATCTCCTTGTTTCTGTTTCTTATCTCCCTTGGTTCTTTAGACTCCTGCCTACAGATGCCACTCTCCTTCTATTATCAAACTAAAACTCATGCCAAATCCAGCTCTGAGGCCACAGACAGTTCTGGACCCCCAGTTCAAGAAGGATCATGGAATCACAGAATGGTTTGGGGGCTGGAAAGGACCTTTAGAGATCATCTAGTCCAACCCCTCTGCTCCAGCAGGGACACCCAGAGCACATGGCACAGGATGGCATCCAGGCGGGTTTAGAAGCTCTCCAGAGAAGGAGACTCCACAACCTCTCTGGGCAGCCTGTTCCAGTGCTCTGTCACCCTCACTGTCAAACAGTTCTCCCTTGCATGGAGATGAAACAACTCCGTGTTTCAATTTGTACCCATAACTCCTTATCCTGACACTGACCACCACTGAGAAGAGATTGGCCTCATCTTCCTTACATCCTCCCGTCAACTATTTATACATATTGATCAGAACCCCTCTCAATCTTCTCTTCTGCAGGCTAAATAGACCCAGCTCACTTGTCTTTCCTCGTAAGATAGATGCTCCAGTCTCTTAATCATCTTTGTCGCTCTGCACTGGACCCTCTCGAGAAGTTCCCCATCCTTCTTGTTTTGGGGAGCCCACAACTGCACCCAATACTCCAGGTGCAGCCTCACCAGAGCTGAGGAGAGGGGCAGGATCCCCTCCCTCGACCTGCTGGCAACACTCGTCCTGATGCAGGCCAGGATCTCATTGGCCTTCTTGGTCATGAGGGCTCATTGCTGCCTCATGGTTAATTTGTTGTCAACCAAGACTCCCACAGAGTCTTGGTTGACCCCTAATCTGTACTGGTGCCTGGGGATATTCCTTCCCAGATGCCAGACCCTGTACTTACCTTTGTTGAACATCATGAGATTCCTCTCTGCCCAAATCTCCAGCCTGTCCATACGCCTCTGAAGGGCAGCACAGCCCTCTGGGGTGTCAGCCACTTGCTCAGTTTTATATCTTCAGCAAACTTCCCCAAGGAGTACTCTGTTCCTTCATCCAAGTCTTTGATGAACAAGTTCAACAAAACCGGACCCAGAACTGGCCCCTGGGGGACACTGCTAGCTACAGACTTCCAACTAGAACACAGCACTGTGTGCTCTGCCAGTCAGCTAGATCTCAGTTTACCTCTCTGTCCACTCATTTAACCCACACTTCCAGAGCTTCTCCATGAGGATGTTAGGGGAGATGATGTCGAAAGCCTTGCTGAAGTCACGGTAGACAACATCCACTGTTCTCCTCTCATCCAGCCAGCCAGTCATCCCATTGTAGAAGGTGATCAGGTTGGTTAAATACAACTTCCACCTGGTGAATCCGTGCTGACTCCTTATCTCTTTATTTTCTTTGATATACCTACAGATGGCGTCCTATGAGCTGCTCCATCACCCTTCCAGGAGCGGAGGTGAGGCTGACTGGTCTGTAGTTTCCTGGGTCTTCCCTCTTGCCCTTTTTGAAGACTGGAGTGACATTGGCTTTCTTCCAGTCCTCCAGCACCACCCCAGCTCTCCATGATCTCTCTAAAATGATGGGGAGCGGCTGAACAATAACCCCTGCCAGTTCCCTCAGCACTCTTGGGTGCATCCCATCTGGGCCCATAGATTTATGGGTGCCCAGTTTGCCTAAATAATTTCTAACCCAATCCTCCTTGACCATTGGAAACTCCTCTGCCCTCCAGATTTTCTCTCTTGTCTCTGACCTCTGTAGTTCATGGCTTCAGCCATGAACTAGCCTCAGCAGTAAAGACTGAAGCAAAGAAGGCATTTAGCAACTCTGCCTTCTCTGTATCCTCCAAGACCAAGGCACCCATCCCGTCCAGCAGTGGACCCACATATTCCCATGCTGTTGATGTATTTGTTAAAGCCCTTCCTATGGTCCCCGACATCTCTTGCTAACTCTCATTCCAAATCCCTTGGCCTTCCTCGCCAACCGCCATCAGGGTGGTTGAAGTTCCCCATGAGAACCAGGGCCTCTGATCCTGAGGCTCCTTCCAGCTGCTTGTAGAAGCCTCATCCACTACCTCTGGTCAGGTGGTCGGTAGTAAATCCCCACCGCAGTGTCCCCGCTGTTGGCCTGCTCTTTAATCCTCGCCCACAGGGCTGAGGTAATCCTCACCCACCCTCGCTCCCCAGAACGAGACACGGCTCCACAGCCCTTCCCTGTGAGGATGTGAAGCAGCTGGAGAGGGGTGCCATGGCTGGCACGGGGACGGGTGGAGGGAGCAGCATAGTGGAGAGGAGGTTAGAGCCTGGACCGTGGGGCCAGACTCCCTTTGGTAGTGCCAAGAGGAGTAACCACAGAGAGTGGTCACAACGGGTGGCTTGGGACAGTAAGATTAAGAAACTTTTTTTTTTTTTGATTCCTAAAACCCGTTGTTACTGTGAGCTCCTAGGTCTACAGGCCCACAGCACAGATTTAGTATAAGATACAAAGTCAGCAGAATGAAACAGTGTAACAGAGAGAAGTAAAGTAGAAGCAGATTCACAGAGCTGTAAAACACCTCAGCACTTACTGTAGGCTATTTACTGATATGTTTATATATACATATATATAAAAGAAAAATATCTTTTCAATGTTTTATTTGTTCCTCCTTCCAGTTCTCTTCAGCTTTGATTTGTGAGTCATTTGTCTTTGCTAACCCATTACTCATTAAGTAGCTCAGTTCTTGTTGATGAAGACATTAGCGTGATTAAATACTTCTTTGTAATGATTTAAGCTCTATTTTGTTTTGAGATCAGGCAAGCAAACACATTGCTATATAGCTTATAGAAAAGAGAAATCTTTTCCAGGATACGTGGGAGGGGGATTTACTGGGAACTGTAGCTCCATCTCCGTTAGCACAGCCTGATGCAACACATACTCTAAATTCAGTTACAGAAATTAAGCATTATACTTCAGACCTTTCCCTAAATTTCTTCAGCTTTTAACTGTATTTCAGTGTCATACAATCTTAGTCTTGATCTTACTTAAATCAGAAGAATCAGAAACTGGAAACAAAAGAAAAGAATACAGGACCCTTGTTCAACACTGAAACATTACAGATAATTCAGACATGTACAATACATTTTGTAGATTAATCCATGTAGGAGGTCACAGTTTTGCTAGTTTTGCCTTTCCTAGGAATAGGACTGTAGTGGAGAATACCGTGTAAGTACAGTTGTACCTGATAGGTGAGGGTGATTTTCAGGCTCTGTGATTTTCATGCCTGAGCATTCAGAGGACGGAATTGAAGATTTGGAGATGAACTCATCTTCTAGCTAACCAAGTGGTATACTAAATGGGAGATATTCAACACCTTCCAAACATAAGTAAATTTTCTAAATGACACCTGAGAAATGTGATATACCAGCACCACTCAAACCTGCCTCCTTCAGCAGAATGTTATTTTGTCCGTCTTAATGTTTTAGAAATCTAGATTCCAATGTCAACTTTGACGAGTAGTGAAGCTTTCTCAAAGCACCTATAAACCTAACTCTCATAGTGAATTTTAGAGAAACTAAAGAAAAAATAAATAAATGAATAAAAGACCAGGTGTCTTTCTGTATTTTCAGATGTATAAAACAATGGTCCTTTTCATCTTAAGCCTAATTTCAGTTTAGTATTAGCTCCCTGGAATAGACAAGACAATCCTTAAAAGTTGCATCTCTGAGTTCAGAGCCTACTGATCTATCATTAAATCACAGAGAGATAGAATCAAATGCCAAAAACATCTTCTCTTCTTCTTCCATATATGTGTTGTCCATCCCCTTGCACTAAACATTTTGACAGTTGTCATTTCATGATGTTTTTTCCCATATGCTTTTGGCATTGATCTTTTCTACTAGAGCTATTTTTCTTCTGTTTGGCCTGAATGTGAGCTCTTGTCAGGGATCCATTTTACAGAATGACCTCAATTCTATAGACAGCTTGTGGATTATCACCGCTTTATCCAGTGATTGGGGCTAATCAGAAAGCACTTATTGGTCTGAATTTATAGCCTTGAGGAGAGTTCTGTAGAAGGTGGTTACCACCATAAAAGTTATCTTGCAGTTATATTGTGAGAGCTAATTCCCTTGCTGCAGTTGAGGTTTCCCTCCTAAGAATGTTTCCTTGGCAACACACATACAGATATTGCAAAGGGCAAGGTAATCTTAAAGTCAAGCTTTTCAGATGCTGACGTGCTGCACTAAATCTTAGCTCTAGCCCACAAAATCACAATCAATAATCCTATTTGGTCCTCTTCTCAGCCTGGCCATCCCTGGAGACATAAGCCAATATCTTTTTTTCTGTTTTACAAGCTGGCAAAAGCAACTGAACTGGAGGTTGCTGTTACTATGCATAAGTAACAAGAAGCCAATTAAAAAAAGTACATAGTGTGGAGGGTAATTTTAATGCAGAAAGAAAAAAGAAGGAAAGAAAAGAACTATTGTTCCAGACAGCTAAGCAAATTTTCATATTATGAAGTATTTTTTTAAGACAGAGTGATAAAACAACCTTTTAGCAAACAAAATACCTGAGTCTTCAAGCTGTGTTGCTGTCTTCAGTTCTCATAGAGCTATTCACATGCAGTGAATTAACATGTACATTCAATTTGCACATAAAACAAAATTCTACTATGATTTTGCTGACAATATGATGAATGAAAAAAATCCTGGGCTGAGAGTAGTTGCAGAGTAGCTTCATCTCTGACCTGGCCATTTCAGTGCTTTTACTGACACAGATGGAGTGCAACCTTTCCAACTAGTTTTGATAGCTGAGGACAGCCCTGGTTGTCCCAGTCTTTCTCTACAGAAGAAAGATTTATAGGTTTGTCATTGTTCTTGTCTCTCTGCTCCTCTCCCCTTGGGCAATTTTTTTTTTTTTTTTTTTAAGGCACCTGCAAACAAACACCACCTTTCAACTGACCTCACCAAGGTTCCCTTTCAGGAAGTGCTGCCAGTACACACTTCATAAAACAAATAGTAGGGAAGAAAAGGAGGAACCAAAAAAAAAAGTATCTCAGGGACTGGCTGGCTATTAACATTTTAAGGAGGATATCTGAACTTCTCACTAGATAATCAAGTGCACTGAAATAAATTCTCATGTGAATCAACTTGTTAAACAGTACATGCATAGAAAAGAATGGAAAACTAGAAAATGTTTACCTCTGTAATTCTGTCTTCTTATCATATAAGATTATTTACAGAATAAGGTAAATTTATCTAGAATTGTAAACTACATCTTGCTAAAAGGTGACACACTGCTTCAGCACATGAATTTTGGAATTTGAGGGTTCAGAAATGATTTTTAAAATTTTACCTAATTAGGAAATGATTTTAAGGTCAAAAGTTGTCCCAAATAAGTTTACTTTCATAAATTTAGTAACTGTAGAAAATTTTAAAAGTTTCATGCCAAAGCATCATTAAAGTTTGAAATTCATATGAATCAAGTTTCTGTTCCCATAGAGGTCTATTCTTAGCAAGATTAGCACTTTGTAGCCTGTAGTTGGTAGTAACTCACAGAAAATACACAAATTGATCAGCAAGGTAAACGCCAGTACAAACACTGATTCTTGATTAGAGATAAAGTACAAGCAACCATATTTAACAAACAAACTCTCTGTTAAACATGTACTTGCCTTTTTTCTGCAAACAGGTAGAATAAATTTAACACAATATATCTATTGTGCACCAAGATCACTTAATGGAAAAGCTTTTTCTCTAAAGATAAGTTAAAGATTTCAGGAGTTCACTCAGCATAATACTTAAACATGTTGAAGATTCATTCTTGCAGATTCAACAGGCGTGAGTGATTCTTAAGAGAACTAAAGGGCCCCTGGTGCATTTGCTTGCAAATTCACTTTTCACTTAGAAAACCTTACAACTGAATTCAAAGAAAAAAATACAAAGCTTAGAAATACTTTCATGGATTAGTAAAGAAAATGACTTATAAGAAATGAAGAACCTAGTATCACAAAGGAGAAAGTCTTGGCAGTCTTTGTGTTGCTTATACTTTCCAAACTATTTTCCAGTTATTTTCTGTTTCAAGTAGCATTTTTTTCCAAAATGCCACTGTAGAGAAAAAAAAAAACACTCTTAAGAAAACTACAGATTTTTTAAAAGGTAAATACCGCAAGTGAAATTTGAATCATTATTCTTTATAGCTAATGCACTATAGAGAATTAAATAATGTTCCGGGGCATGAAATTATTTCCTAAATTTGAGATACAGTAAGAGGATAATATCTGGAAATCAGAAACTTCTCTTAGTATCCTTAAGACTATGTACAAATGAATGCTAAGAATATTCAGTTTTGTGGAAATTTTCAGCAAACATTTTGCTGATCCACATCAGGATCACTCTTTTAAACTGGTAGAACATTCTTTGTTGAATATTTTTCACAACAGGAGATTTTACTCTTGAAAATATTTTTTTTTGTGATCTTTCCCCATGCCTTGAGCCAGTGTCTATGTAAAGAATCCAAAAATAGCTAGATGGAATAGCAGTTATCAAAAGCATTGAAGATGTCTTATAACTCTTTGTGAAAAGTCTGTTTCATTAGACTATTTGGCCATTTTGTGCATTTAACAGTCCCTGTAGGTAGAGTCTATTATCCGTTGTGCTACTTCCCCAATAAGAAACTTTATTGCCAGCACTAGCATAAACATTTGTATTACATAAAATGTGTTTTCTGGTTTGCTCAAAAGCTTCCTAATTCTGGCAAATATAATGTTAGCATTAATAAAGTTAAATCAGTTTAGACATATAAAATATAAAGAACATGGTATAATTGAACATAGACCAAAAATTCATTCTTGAGGATATTTCCAAATACATTATAGGAATTTTGCTGCAGAAAGTCAGAATCTTAAGAGCGGCATTTAGCAGCCTCTTTAACCAAAATTGCTACTTCTTCTGTGACTAATGGGAGTCAGATTCCAAATTAAGCAACAAATGAAGAATAGAAGAAGCAATGGACATTAATTTTTGTTTGCCTGTTTTGTTTTGTTTTGTTTTCTCAAGGCAAATCGCCTTGTCACATTTTAATAGGGGTACTCTGAGTCCACCATCCTGATGAGAGTGGAACACGATCAGATTGTTTTAAAATCTGTAGATAAGGAGTTATTGAAGTTGTATGGACAATGTTGTTTCTGTCACTGTAAACTTCTAAATGCCTTGACTTTATATAAATACTATCACACAGCATACAAATATGTAACAGAAGACCTCTTGACTGCTTTGGTTGCATACGCAATCTACCAAATGTGAAAAGCTGCTATTTTGTTTTATGTTGAAAACTCCAGCTTTGGGCTACCCAAACACTTTCCATTAACATAAGTGTGGCATTAACCTGTAAGCAAAATCATAGCACAGGGTCAGCTTTGTAAACAGATTAGAAATGCATTTAAATGACCAATTCTATTTGCAGACAATCTGACTACGAATCAGACAGTTGCATGTGTAACAAGACAAATGAGCAAACAGCAGAAATGTCCCAGCATATTTTTCCTCCCTGAACAGAGACTCTGAATGAAATGCTAAGTATAATATCAGAGTGAAAAATGCAAATACATGATCATATCCAATTTTCCTTTGGCAGAAAGTGTATTCAAATGTGAATTGTTATTGCCACTTATTCTGTGTACATGTGCTTTAATCTTTGCAAATACTGGAAGAGACCTAAAGGAGATAGGTGCTCAATCCTATGGCTGGGAAAGTGTAACTGAAAAAGTGTCCTTTGAGAACCTTTGTTCACAGTAAAATCTTGATATGTGCATCTACTATTGCTGAATCTTACTAGTTTTTGCAACAGAAGTATAGTTGGAAGAGTGGGAATAATTAACTGAATAATTCACTTTGTTGCTGATATCTGCCAAAGATGCTGTTGATTAAATTATATTAACATATACAAGCCCTTTTACGAATGTGATAGAACGAACATAGGGTTTGGGTAGTCAGAATTTCTTGTCCGATCAAGTATTGCAATAAACTTTCCACCTTTATAAACAAAACAAAACACAACAAAAACAAACAACAACAATAACAAAAAAAAAAACAAACAGCATCAAAAAAAACTACTGGATTCTAGCACTATATAACCTAGGATCTGAAGCAAACTTTAAACTCTTGGAACTCTTTCATTCTATCCTGTCCTAATTCCCAGTGTCATCATACAACCCACTTGGCTCTGTAACCAAGGAATGGCCTTTGTGACTCGCAAACATAGTGGTGAAGAATGACTTCAGGAGACCAAAATGGATATCATCATGTCTAAGAAGTTAAATACTATCATTTCCTCAGCTGGTCTGTGTAACCAAGAAAGCAATACAGTACAGGTCATCCTATGCACGAAAGATGTACACAGAGAATACATGACATGTATTACTCAAATACTTGAAATTTCAAAGGAAGGAAAGGAATTGCTGTGGTTCTTGCCTTCTGAGGACTTGGTAAACTAAAGATTGCAACTCTTCATTGTGCATTTGTAGGCTTGCGAGTTATATTAATGTGAGTTGTGCTTTTTCTGTATTAGAGTTTATCCTTAAACTGTAGTTAATTGGTATATCAGCTGCTTAATTAATATAGAAAGAATTTAATCTAAGATGGTTTGTAAGCAGAATAAACTTACCTGCTAGTCTTTATATGATACAAAAGCTTAGTAAAAATACATTTTGATGAATGAATATAATGGAAGAAATTAGACAAACATAAGACTTATAGTGCCATAAAATGACTGAAAGAAGACTGTTTACTGTGTCTTCTGCTTAGAGAAGAAGACTCCAGGCTATTGACGAGAAACAAACTATTATATGTAACCCAGTAAAGATCAAATGAGGAGTTAGCCAAAAAGTAATAAAGAATAAAAGACACAGTTTTCCCAGGGTTTCAGAAAGGAGGACCTATGCTTTTAGTAGGAAATGGTCAACTTTCTCTAGTTTTTCAAACTTCAGCATTGCTGAAAAGAAGCTATGAAATAACTGCATATCACTTATACATTACAGTAAATTTTTCTATCAATGTTCAGTAACAGCTGTATAATGTTAGTGGGGGCTGTTCCTCTATTTTCAGCCCTACAAACCCACAATAAAGGGTGAAGTCCATTTCTTCATAGAATCAGTCTTTGAACACTTCTGTCTCCTCATTTCAATTCACTTCTTGGATGATCTGTGAACATTCATTAGGATTACAAGGGTAACTCGGTCCAACTGTATCTAACACCTAAGCAGAAAACGATCTGTAGGCTCTTGGTACATTATACTACTAATGGATTTTTATGAACTTAGGTGGAAGTAATTTAATTTTGCAATGCGATTTAGAATTATAATAACCATATCAAAGAATAATTACCTAAAAATGAACAAAAATGCATTACACACACACTCCATTCGTATTTGCAGCTGTGATTAAGCCTTCTCCCTGCCTCTCCATTTATTTGTTCACTTAAAATTGTATGCTTATGTAAAAAAAAGATATATCAATTTACCATAGCTAAATCTGTCAACTGTATAGCAGTGCTTAATAAATGAAAGGAAAATAATCCTTGTGAATTCATTATGAATTCCAGTAAGAAAAAATACATTTAATTTTTCCTCTTTTTCTTCCTTCTTTCCTCCCTCCTAACCTTTCCTCCAGAAGTATCACTCCAAAATATATTCCAGGGCCAAGGAAAGGCATAGTAGTTTCCAGAACTGTTGGATTTAAGACAACAGGGGATGAAATAAGAGGAATAGCATGCAATTTTGACTCAGTTCTAGCTGGTTCAGTATCTTGGCATGAGCTTGGAGATTTACTCATAATATGAGATGGACATTCCAGAATTGCCCCCTAGATAGTGTCGCAACAGTACTAAGACGGTGATAATTGTGTCTGTTTTTTAAAGCAGCAAAAAAAATGTGAACAGGTGACACAAGTAACTTGCAGAGGTTCAGCTACGCTGAAGTATTACATGGGTGCCTCCAAGAGCCAATTCCCTGAGCATAACTCAAACTAGAGAAAAAAACCATAATTCTGGGGAATTTGTAAATGCCATGCCATATGTCTGACTAGAGATAAGAGCATTTGAATGATAACTGCTCTGAGGAAGTGAGGCAAAGGAGGAACAGTTTCATATCTGAGAACCTGAAGAAAACAGATTGAAAAAGTTTTTTAGCAGTTGTCATTTAGCACTGCAGTTTGTGGTGTGTTTGATTGATAAACTTTTATCTATCAACCTCCAATAAAAGCAAGGTGAGAGCACATCTAAAGAGACACTTAATGGAGACAAGTACACCATATCCTGCCACTAAGCTTGTGCCATGGTTAGGGCTCTGGCAGCCAGCGTAACTTTAAAAAAATGTGATACCTATGGACATAAAGCACATGCATCATGAATCCGTCTTTCAAAACAAGGCTTGTGGAATTGTGCTGCTTAGAAACAAAAACACTTATATTTTAAGAGAAGTTTCTATTTCTGTTGCCTGCAACTGCTCATCCAGACATAAGCTGATTGTAAGCTTGCTCGTTTAGGAATTTGGGGCACTTTAGATGCAGTCTTCGCTGACCAATTCATTGCTGCATAACCCATCAAAGACAGTCTCCACAGAGCACAGTTTACCTCCACAGTCTCTGGACAAGCAACTTGTGTCACACCTAGACATCACATGATGTGATGTGATTGATGCCTTTGGTGCAGGAAGATCATCCAAAAGACAAAAATCTCCCAGTGAAACTACAATTCCATAGATTTAATTGTAGCATTTATATAATACTTCTGTATGACATATAAATTCTGTTGCTGTTGGATTCACTTTAATGTCTCCTCCTGCTTTTTGACCTATGGAGTAAGCAGTAAATCATCCATAATCCTGAGTGACGATGGACACCTTGCAATCACCGAACCTGAAGTCATTGGTTTTTGTGGACTGACCTGTGTTCCCAAACGAACAGATGAACAACTTCAAATCATTCCCATAGCCGAGAGCACACAGGAGGACTTAACTGGTAAAAGTAAACTCCAGAAAATATTAATCTCAACGAGAATGTCTAGAATAACAGTTTTCATTCATCATAATCACCACAGTGTGTCAAGAGCAGCCAGATTACTTTTGACTGCCTGCAAAAAAAAAAAGAAATAGCTGGCATCCCCCATGCTGCAGTTTGATAAGGAGGCACAGTATTAAAGTTGGGACAAGGAGGCACAGTATAGAAGTTGGGACTATGCAAAGTTAATAAAGATAGGTTTCATGTCTAAATCTTCTTATTTACTTCTGCATACCTGGGAGATAACATGCATTTAAATAGACTGAAAGGTGCAATTCAAGCTGTGTTAAAGTCAAACAACAGCACAGATCCAGTCCTTTGTTTAGACTGATCACTAGACTGAGTTTTTTGAGTTTTACCTAGAACATTTATTTCCAGATAAATATATACCACTGGCTCAGAGAGGCTATATCCTTCTCTCCCTTTGATCATATTGACACCAAATTTAAAGTTCTTCCATCCCTCTCCCTGCACATCCTTTCTTTGCCACACAGCATATCCATTCTGGTATTATTGCTTCCCAAGCAGAGCTGCATTTCCAGAAATGTTCTTTGACAATCTCCTGTAATTCTTATTCATCATTTTAGAAATTTTCTGTTTGCCTGATCTGACCAATTCTGTTTCACAGGCTGGAAAACTTCCCAACAATATTCTTTATCCAATCTGATAAGGATGGGATACTGTGTATCGCTTGGTGGGTTTGAATCATAGTTGGACAATTCTGAAACTCAATATATAACTGGCTAGCCCAAATTTTGTAGAGTTAGAAGAGTCTGCAAATTTGCAGATTTGGAAGAGAAATTCTCAAACTTAGTGTTTACAGCAGTGTTTGATGTATGAATATATATTATTTTCCTTTCACCTCTGCTATATGCCATTGTGCTCTGCAAATAAAAAAGCAGGGAAAAAAAATGTGATTTTTTTTTCCCATTTCTGAACAGCTGATATAACGCTTTCCTTGAATAAAGTGAGAGGTTTTGTATGGAAAAAAAAAGTACCATTCCTGTCTGTGTCAGATAGCTGTAAGCCATGGACATGCACATAAGTTTTAACTTTAAGATAGAAAAATCGATAAGAGGCTGGAAATTGATGTTTGCATCAGCAGTTGTCAGACCTTGCCAAATGCTTGGGTTTACACCCAAGCTGAATGTTTACACAAGCAAGCATAATATTACAGACAGATTTGGGATTTATAAAAGTCCAAGTATTATACTTGTAGGATTTGACTGTATGTTTTAGAATCACAGCCTAAAGACTGTGATTTAGAGACTTGAAAGTGATTTCAATTCAAGCTGGTTTCAGCTATCACATAGCCACATTACACTGAAGAATTATTTTTCTTGTCCAAGTCTCTGTGCTCATGGCATACAGCTGGGAGTTGATAATGACAAGGAACACTATAAATTTCTGATTTAATAACATCTCTAGATTAATGATGCAGAGGACCTGGGTTAATCTGAAAGATATATGCTCACTGGAAGAACTAAGAGGAAGTATTTACACATTTGGCATTTGCACATGCAGCACCTATAACATAGCCTTGAAAGTCTTTGGCTGCCCTCTTACCACATGACTGATTGCCTGTGTCCTTGAGAAATAATATTTAATGAAAGTCATAAATCTTCAATATAGTTTAATCTAGTTTGGTTTATGTGCAATTGCTTGTCTCCTTTTGCCAGCTCTTGTCTTTTACATTATTGCCATCATTTGAGCATTTAACTAAACTGGTATTTAATATTAAAGCAGAGTATTCATCACTTTCCTTGTTATTACAACCCTTTAGCACTCAAAACTGTATTTTATTTGAATTAACACTAACAGTTCATTTAATTGAATTTAAGTATGCTAGATCACTATACTAACTGTCTTTGCCTTGTCTTCTCAGTGTGGATTAGCATCATGTATTAGTAAAAAATCCTTTTGAAGTGAAGACATGGAGGTTCATAGTTACAGGGCATTAACTGTGTAATGCTTATTGATTTGTTAAGAACATTATGCATTCAGCTTTTGTAGGTGAAGAATTTTTTTAAAAGCTTCTAAAAATCTACCTGACACACAGATATGAAAGCAAATCTGTTTGCAGAAATGAAAAAAGACAACCTGATTTTAATTCTGCTATAGTCTAAGAGCAACTAAATAGGTTCTTAGAACTGCATGGAAGGCAGGTTTTCAGATGTATCAACTCTTGATTCAGCTTGAATTGAACCCATCGTATTAATTTGTATTTAAGAAATATTGAAGTCCTTAGATGAGTCTTAACAATGAGGATAAATCTTTACAGAAGTTATCTCTACTACTAAATTGACACCCTCATATTTCAGCTACATCAGGCTACAGCTTCCTGTTACAGAGGTGTGACAGTTAAACACTGTTTAAAAGTTTGTTACCCTTCACCAAGGTGCTCTGAATTCTCAGACTCAGCTTGCAAAGATGTTTAGATCTAAACACTAGAGTTGAAAAAAGAAAAAAAGAATCTGAGTAATAGAATTTGCGATAACACAATGTTTCTCCACTATGAAGCACTATCAGTTGATTCTTAAGTGGACATTATTTGCTAGGTAGACAGTGTGTTCATTATTGGAGGTGATGAAGAGTGAGATGTTAACAGAGTTTTATTTTCTACCAGCTTTCATATCTGCAAGGGGAATGTACAGAAGTGAGTCTTCTGAACATCCATTCTTCATCATTAAAACTACATCTTTAGAAATGCAAAGAAAGTAGAGGAACAGCTTTGAAGATTTGCCAAAGTCTTTTATAGCAATTCATGTCTCAGAGAGTTTAATCATATCATGGTGCTTTTCTGCAGATATCAGTTTGAGCAAATTCTAGTCACCAGACTGTTACATGCCTGTTTAGACTTGATTTTGCATAAGTTTGTGATTCCTTGTATATGTAACATTGCCATCCTCCAATGGTGAGAGCTAAGTATCCTTTCTTCACAGTCCTACACAAAATGGGACTTGATACTGCTTGCAGAGTGTGGAAATTCTTTCCAACTTCCATTCAGTGCAGAGGTATAACCTCCTGTCTTACTGCAAACTTCCATTGCAATCAGGTTTTGACCTGGAACTGTTAGATGCTGGTGCAAAATTAAGAGGAGGACTAGTTACACCATATGGATGCAGAAAGACGTATTTGTTTTAAAATTTGGTTTTAAAATTGGCCAAGAGTTCCTCTTAAATACTTTCATTTTTAACTTGGAGAGAGAAAAGAACGTAGACAGGAATGGTTTCATATTTGTCACCTCTGACCAGAAATAGATCAATACAAAGTTCAGTACAACAGACTTTTCCATGTTTACTGGGCAGTAGGCTCAACTGTCAGCCTTAACCTTGTTGTCATGGAGGTATGCTTCAACTAGGCAGAAGTGTCACCAGATCTAATGTCTTTCCTGGAGGTAATATTGACACTAGGTTTTTCTTTATTCCATAAGACCCTCAAAATTCCTGGTGCTTTTGGATGTTTTGGTGACAACATGAGCCAGATTTTAACACTTGTTTAATTATTTGACAGATTGTCATATAGTTCAGGCATGAACACTGAAATGGCAATTAAGAGCTCATATCTCTGTATATTTAGGCACAGATACTTGTGGAAATGATCTTTTGTCCCTTGTTGACCCAGGCCTTCCATCTGAAGACTTTCTGGAAAACCAGGAAGCAATATTTTAATATTAAAAATATAAGGTAACTGGTTTCATAGCTTGACAGTTCAAAGAAACTTTCCCTTTTCAAGTCTGAAGTGCCTACACTTACAACCAATAAGTCTTAAACCTCATGATGATATTCTGGCTATCATAGTCATTTTTTCTGAGTACAGCTTCCTTTTAACCTGTCACGGGATTTATAGAATTTACACCACTGACACAGGACCTGTCACACACTTGATCTCATTAATATTTCAGGTTCTCAGAAATGACATTGAAAAAGAAGCTACAGCTTTCTAAATAATGTCCTTGGTAATCTGCATTTGAGATATCCATTGTCTCTTCTGCTATGTTTTGCATTTGTATTTTCTGCTTATATCTGTTCTGTTTTGCAGGATTTTTTTTGTTTCTATTTTATCCAAAGCATTATATATCTGTGTTGCAGTTTATATGTGCAATCTCAGCAAGATAAGTCTTTTTTTTTTCCATTTTTTTTTCAGTGACGTATCACAGGTCTCCCTCCTGTTCTTAGTACAAAAACCTTGAAGGTGGAGAATATGGTTAGAACGGAATGGTTTCTTGCATTTTCTCTTAATGACAATGCCCACCTTCTATCCAATAGTCACTGTGAAAATACATTACAAGTTCAAGAAAGAATAATCTGGCATAATTTGTTTTGTCCAAGTCTGGAAAAGCTTGATTCATTTTAATAAATACAATTTCCCTTTTGATGTATTTTATGTACGGTGGTGAAATAATACCCTGCATCTGATCATCCCTACCACTTAAACAATTGTCAAACCACTGAAGAATCACTGCATGTATTATTGCAGAATATGTAGGATAGATGACAGGAGCCCTTATTTTCATGTAGATAAAAAAATAGGTTCCAGATTCATCAGCTTGGTAACTCTCAATTCTTTTATTGCTAAGTAGTTTCTTGCAGTCAGAAATAAGCCAATCCATCGTCCAAATATATTGAACTACCCAGTTATTATTTCTCTATTAAAAAAAAAAGAAATAAAAATCAATAATATGAGCGGCCTCAAGTCTCTTCGCACAGAAGTACTAGCATGGATAGTCTTACTTCTGAATGAATCAATTGTACTGATATAGAGGAAAATCTCTTAATTTAGACTTGTGACTTCTGACCTTGTCAAAAACAACAGAAGCCTTGATATAAAGGACAATGGATGAAAAATTAGATTCCCTGGTGAATGAGTAGCTAAATCAATATGTTGTCTTCTAAAAACAGGCTCTTGTATCTGTGTCACCATCTTCTGGAAAAAAAAAAAAGTACTAGTTGGAACTCAGACACAGAGTCACAGAATGGTTGAGGTTGGAAGGGACATCCAGAGATCATCTAGTCCAAAACTTCTGCACAACCAGGGTCACCTAGAACATGTTGCCTCTCCAGACAGTTTTTGAATATTTCCAAGGAAGAAGAATCTACAACCAATCTACTACCTGTTCCAGTGTCCAGTCCCTCTCACAGTCAAGGAGTTTTTCTTCATATTCAGATGGAGCTTCCCATACTTCAGTTTATGCCTGCTGCTTCCTGTCCTGTCACTGGGCACCACTGAAAATAATCTGGCCTCGTCCTCTTGACATCCTCCCTTAAGATATTTATACACATTAATAAGATCTCCTCTCCATCTTCTCTTCTACAAGAGGCTAAACAGGCACAGCTCTCAGCCTCTCTTCATAAGAGAGATTCTCCAGTCCCCTAATCATTTTTCATAGTCCTCCTCTGGACTCCTCCAGTAGCTCCATGTCCCTCTCGTACTGGGGAGCCCAGAACCAGACACAGTACTCCAGGTGTGGCCTCAGCAGGGCTGAGTGGTGGGGGTGGATCACCTCCTTTCACCTGCTGGCAATGATCTGCTTAATGAAGCCCAGGAGATCATTGGCCTTCTTGGTCACAAGGGCACATTGCTGGCTCATGGTCAACTTGCTGTCCAACAGGATTTCTCAGTCCTTCTCCATGGAGATACTTGCCAGCAGATCAGCAGACCTGCAGGCCCGTATGGGTGCCCAGGGTTATTCCTCCTGAGTTGCAGGACCTGGCACTTGCCTTTGTTGAACATCATGAGATTCCTCTCTGCCCAAATCTCCAGCTTCTCCACATGCCTCTAAAGGGCAGCACAGCCCTCTGGGTTGTCAGCCACTTGCTCAGTTTTATATCTTCAGCAAACTTCCTCAAGGGAAGTTTGTTCCTCAAGGGAACTCTGTTCCTTCATCCAAGTCTTTGATGAACAAGTTCAACAAAACCGGACCCAGAACTGGCCCCTGGGGGACACTGCTAGCTACAGGCTTCCAACTAGAACACAGCACTGTGAGCTCCGCCAGTCAGCTAGGTCTCAGTTTACCTCCCTGTCCACTCATCTAACCCACACTGCCTGATCTTTCCTATGAGGATGTTATGGAAGGTAGTGCTGAATGCCTCACTGAACTCAAGGAAGGCAAAATCCACTCTTCTCCCCTCACCTACCCAGTCAGATATCCCATCACAGAAGGCTAGCAATTGGTTAAGAGTGATTTTCCCTTGATGAATGCGTGCCGACTACTCCTGAACACCTTACTAGCCCTTCACATGCTTACAGAGGGCATTTAGAATGAGGTGCAAAAAGAGATATGTTCCTTAGCAGGACTGCACCTTCAAATATGCACTTTTGAAGCTGCTTTTTGAAGAACAGTGGGATAGTTCAGCCTCTTACACTTCGCTGCACACTCTTGCCTGAGATGCACAGATCCTTTCCTGCCCAACACACATCTCCTCCGTGTTGCCCTTTGCACCTGCAGGTGCAGCAGACCTTTTTAGAAACAAACAAACAAACAAATAAATAAAATCACACATCATGTTAACAGGCCATGATACTACGATCCCTCTCCCTGAGTGCCTCAGGTTACGTCTTACAACTCTCCCTCTCCTGCTGACTACCTCTCAATCCTGCCTGTAGACCCCTCTCCGGGATCTCTGGGAAGTGAATTTGTAAGCTTGACATAATCTGAATCTTATTTTTCAAGCTCTAATAGTATATTACCTTGCCAGACACACCAGGTACTTTCCGCAAGAATCACAATCACTCTGCTCTAGGAGCGATAAGGAGGCGGAGTGAGTCACCTGCTTCTCCCCGAAGCATCAGGTTTTTCTGGCAGCAACCTTAATCCTTGCTTTCTCCATCTGTGCACAGATGACTGTTTTCTTCCCTTGCCTAAGACAATTTAGGAACCAACAGCTTTGATACAAAAGATCGCAACTTTGATATCAGCTCAGATCTTTGATGCAAAAGACTTCAGCTGCACTTACATCAAAACTTCTATAGCAATCCAAGTTTTCCCATGCTTGGAAGTTCTTAAGAGACTGGCACTGTCACTCTTCCTCAGTCTGCACCACATCGAAAGCACTTGTTACCTTTTAAAAGCCCATGTAGGCATAAAACAAGATACGGAGCCTTAAAGATTTAGATTTTTTTTTCTTAACTATTGCAATCATACAAGTTGAACTACAGCATTGGCATTTAGAGGAAAACATGCATTTTATTATGCTTTTTGAGATCATATTAAGTCCCCAGATGATACTGAGGAATACTGCTCTGTAATTTCTGGATAAGATGCATAATTCATAATACTCTTACTTTAAAATGATATGAACAAGAGTTTTGACAATTTCGATCCTTTTTTTCTAGTTATACCTCATTTTACGTATGCCAAAAATTTGAAATAACTTTCAATCACAGAAGCCTGTCTCGGGCAAGAATGTTTTTCCAATGTGCTTGCACATCTTGTATTGATGCACGTCATGAACTTAAAGTTGTGTCAGCAATCAATTTCTCCCTCCTCTGATTCCCATATGTTTTAGCTACCCTCGGGTTTAAACCTTGAATGAACATTTGCTAAGATAAGATAATGAGAAAAAAAAAAAAGCTTTTCTATTTATTAATGTGACAGAAGCCAGGACACATTTTAGAATCATATCTAAAATTTTTATTTCAAATTTAATAAAACTGCAACCTCCCTAAGATACTTTTTTTTCTGTTTCAGGAAAACCCTTACTCAAATGGATTCTGTAGGACATAAACACTTTTTCCAAACTATGTTGTTTGTCTCCCTGACATGAGGTCTATCACGCACCATAAAAAATAGGCAGCTCTTAATATCTGCTTTGCAGCAACCTCAAGGTTTACAATACAGATTCTTTGAAGAATCTCCTGTAAGAGATGATTCATTTTTCCTCCTGGTCCATACGTTACCATTCAAAATGTATTGTCATGAACTTTAAATGAGAGCTTAACAAATTGTTGAGGAGTCCCTCAACATTTATAATGTTAACAGCTGCAGCACTATAACAAACATTTTTCCAATTTACAAAAGCTCTAGCTCATTAAGTGCATAGAAAAGTTTATTTCAGATTTTCAAGTGAAAAAGGCTGCTAAAAAACAGTCAATTAACTTTGGAGCTCTGCTTTGTTCTCTAACATAAGATTTATAAAACATGATTAAGTGAACATTATATCGAAGAGAGATGAAGCAATCCATTTCATTCAAAGTAGTTGTTTAAATGATCCCAATTACAGGCCACCTTTAATGCAGCTTTTATTACATTGTTAAGTGAAAAGCATGTCAACTTCACTGCTGACTTTGAGATTTAAGTGCTATCTACTAACTAAAACAATGATTAATCTTCAATAATCAAAGTGACACCTACAGAGTCAAGACCACATTCCTTTCAGTTTTGTATTAATGAGTTTATATGCTTCTCACATCCCCTGCTAATTTTTTCAACTCTATATATGGCAACAGGGATGCCTGTGGCTGTTTGTTTTAATACTTGTGGACCTAGTGACCACTGAAAAAACCCTTCTTCTTAAAAAAAAAACACACTTGGAAAAAAAATTATCTGATCATGACCAGAAATATTTTCAGGAGAAGCATTGATCAGAAGTATTTTACTCTGCTAAACCGTATATTCTACTCCATAAAGAATTTATTTCTTCTACATAAGGAGTTGAATTAGAGATTAGGAAATTTAGAATATAGTTTTCTATAAATTTTTCAGGGAAGGAAAGAAAAAAAGAACCAAAAAATAAGAAATTCTTGGAACTAGGATTAGGGAGATGATTATTTTCAAAGACGCTTTTAAACAGAAAATACCTTGGTTGGAACTTCAGGTCAGATAAACTATTGCAGAACAGGGTAGTAGTTCCTTGTTCGGACAAGAAAAAAAAATGTCTGAACTGATGATGTGCTGTAAAAATGTCTCTGACTATACACTAAATGTCTATGCAGCTCAGCTGAGTGGTTTTTGTTTGCAAGGTAGGGTAGGGGCTTCAGCACTCAGCCTTTTCTTCTGACACAGAATCACAGAGTGGTTGAGGTTGGAAGGGCCTCTAGAGATCATCTAGTCCAACCCCGCTGCTCCAGCAGGGACACCCAGAGCACGTGGCACAGGGTGGCATCCAGGTGGGTTTGGAAGATCCCCAGAGAAGGAGAGTCCACAACCTCTCTGGGCAGCCTGTGCCAGGGCTCTGTCACTCTCATAGGAAAGTTCTTCCTCACACAGAGGTGGAACTTCCTGTGTTTCAATTTGTATGAATTACTCCTTGTTCTCTCACTGGCCAGCACTGAGAAAAGTTTATCCCCATCCTCTTTACATTCACCCCTCAGGTACTTGTACATATTGATCAGATCCCCTCTCAATCTGCTTTTCTCCAGGCTAAACAGGTCCAGCTTGTTTAAGTCCCTTAATCATCTTTGTCACTCTACGCTGGATCCTCTCTAGAAGCTCCACATCCCTCTTGTACTGGGGAGCCCAGAACTTCACACAACACTCCAGGTGCGGCCTCACCAGAGCTGGGTCAAGTGAGAGGATAAGCTTCCTCAATTTGCTGGCACAAGCATGCATGACCACAAAAAGCAGAACCCATGAGACTACTGTGTCCTGGTCAAGAATCATGCTAATTTATGCCTTAGAAAAATCAAATTTCACTGTACAATCTAATGCAAATAACTTGAAAATTTACATATACAAAACAAAAGAAGCAGGCTGGAGAAGACAAAAGACACTTTTTCATTTGTCTTCACAATGTACTCTTCCCCCTTCATATTGGATTTCTATAGCAGTAAAAGCCTATCTTCTAAGTGTTATTCTCTTCATATCTCTTTCTGAAAAAAATCTCCATTTTCATTCTAATGTTTAATTGCTATAGTCTACTGCTGGCTGGCTGTGTTCCCATATGTAAGCAATACAGGTCTGAATTTCTGTAAAAGTGTAATTCAACAGCATGAGGTTTAGGAATTACACTAGCATTCCCCTATTTCAGAAAATCAGAACACAAAGACGGTTAAAAACTCCTTTCTCTTGTAACTGAATAAGAAACAATGTGAATTAAAATTTCGTCTTTGCCTTGAAGAATGATTTATCTCAAAGAAGAGAATAAAATGGCAAAATAAGAGCAGTACTGGGAAATGCCAGTTTCTTTCAACCTGTCTCTACAGTAGGGATTCAGGGCTGATGAATTGCAAAACAACAATGAAAATTAAATGAATATTAAAGAGCAATTCATTTTCTGTGTGTAATCTCAAGTTACTACACTCTTCACATTCCTACCTGAATGTGATTTGCTACTATTATCCCAGCATAATTCACAGAATCACAGAATGGTTAAGGTTGGAACGAACATCTAGAGATCATCTAGTCCAATCCCTCCGCCCCAGCAGAGAGCATTCAATTGTCTTAAGAATTGTCTTAATTCAATTGTCTCAAGAACAAAGATCTTAAGCTCTTGAGCAGTGAATGATGCTAACAAGAGCTGTTTAACCTGGAATGCAAAAATCTACATCTGAAACCATTGTCTTCTAAAGAGACAACTCTCTCAATAAGCAGATATCATAAGTGTTCCTTAGCAAGTGTTCTTACATCTTGAGATATATCAACTGAACAAAGTTTGAACTGCATGCACTTAAGAGATAAGAACACCACCATCTTGTCTTCTCTCCTCTGTGTTTGCTTCTTTGTTTTGATGGCTATAGAGCTCTTGAAGTTTCAGTGTTTTTAAAAAAAGATGGACGAGGATGGATTAGTACAGAAGGAAAGTTCCTAAGAGAATTAGGCATTTTCTGGGAGATTTTGAAAAAATCTCTGGTCTACCTTAGGAGAGAAAATGCTTTCCAAAATCACCTTTAAGTGATTCCAAGCAGAATTAACAACATTGAGTGTGTTACTCTGCAATTCACATACACAAGGAAATTTTCATTACTTGAGAAAGCAGGAGTGGCCCACATGTTTTCAAGGAGAGTACCTTACTGTTCATAAATTTCAGTTCTTATAAAAAGAGAAAAAAAGCTGATCCTTATTTAAGACCTAGTAAGTGACACCTCAATACGTGTCACTAGATATTTCTTTTAAAATTTATAGATGCTTTAAAATCAATATCTTTAAGAAAAAAAAAGTCACTAGCAGTTCCATCCAAGATGAGGAGTATCTCCTAGATAGCTGTCAGCAGAGAAAAGCAAAATACAGGACCTACCTAGGATATTTCCTGAACAGAGCCTTGTAAGGTTTATCAGCAGTTAAAATTAGCAATAGTCTTTAGCAGACAACAGCAGGCTTTCCCCCAGAGAAAGCTTATATCCTGCTGAGGGAAAAAGATTCTATTCACAGGGAAAAGTTTCTGCTTTTTTTTTTTTTTTGAAAAGTTCTTGTGCTCTGGAGAGAGACTGGTTTGCATTCCCAGATTCTTACACTTCAGGTAGATTTATACTGTCCCATAGTATCTATAAAATTCCCAGATGGCACTTTAACACCATGATCTTCAGGGCTGGCTAGTGCAAAGACAAATAAATATTCATTGTGATGTAGGAGACTCTCAGGTCCTACTAGTTTAGTAAAAAGCACAAGATTTTTTTTAGCTCACTGATGATTTTTGAAGGATCTGATTGAAGTCAGGAACCTCTGTTTAGCTCTTCTTATGCAAGAATTTTTATTTCTGATGTCTAAACTGTTACAAAGATGGCTTGTTGTCGTCTCCTTGTAGAAGTTTGTCCAAAATACCATTTCACAAGTCTTAGAGCTTAAGTTCAAGTTCCTGAGGTCTGCAGGCTGAATATTCAAGCAGCTAGGCCCTCCACCCTGATTTGGGCTCAAAAGTAGTAAATATCTCCGGTAAGCAGCTTCATTTAGAATAGACCTTTACCCATTCTTAAAGCAGCTTGCCACCATTGGATTCATTTAACCCCTGTGAAATCTTTAAAAACTGCTACTTGGGGCCTTTAATTACATGTGGTAGAAGGGATTTCTCCTTTCAGTAATATGACACTTTTTGTCACAGGAACTAAGAGAGATGAGTGACTAATAACAATTTCCTTGGCCAGCTGGTAGTTCCAGGCAGGATCAGAGCTTGTTCCGTCCAACAAAAGCTCAGAACCTCATGGATCAAGTGCAAAGAAATTCAGTCATGTCTGGGTCTCCTGGAGTTCTCTGTAAAGGAAGAATAAGTAGCAGACAAGGGAGATTCTTTCTGTAGCTGAAGAATACTTTTTCATTAGCTAGGTGGAAGGAAGAGGTAGAGGATGTTTGTTTGAAAAGAAAAAAGATGTGATAGCCATAGCAGCAGCATCTGCCTTCACTTTTCACTTCACTTACAGTGAATGTATCTTCTGATAAGCCTAACTGAATGCAGTTATTTTCTCAGTAAATTTCTGATAAATATTTATAGGTTATTTAGGCCTATACTACTACTATTACTATATAGGCCTATGCCACTATAGGTTATTTATAGTTCTATCTAGAGAAACAATTACTATTGTGTATTGTATAAGTATAAAATGAGGAAGAAACATTATCTAATAACTGTTTACAATAAATGAATCGTATTCACGCCTACAATTATGTACTCTTATGTAGATGTATCAGAATAAGATATTTTAATTTTTATTTATACTGTCATTATTTCAATAGACATCTTATTAAACAAACTGCACATAATAGTACAATGCAAAGTGGTCAGTTTTTGTTTTAATTGCAATCTTCAATTTCATCCTCATATTCCTCAGTAAGTCAAATTCATTAACACCATTAACTACTACTCATTCACTGTGTCCTTTTTGTTCATACAGGAGTCAAGAAAGGTGCTGTGGTTCACCAGGTACTTCTAAGAAAGGAAGGGCCTTTCTTAGAAGTCAGGAGCTCACACGTGATAGTGGTGCCTGCTACCACAGCAGAACTTCCTTGAATTTCATACATGAAAAAGATGGACATTTGCTAATGCTGAAGCTTTCCAAGGCCTTAAGTGTTTCTATGCAAAGCCCAATCACGTGTTTTTCTGTTGTTGTTGAAGATATCAGTTGCAAGGACCTAGCTTAAACATGCAAGATGAAAACACCATCCTATTGTAGAAGTTGGTTTGAGGTGGAGGTAGGGCAGTCCACAATTATTATTTTTTCCTTTTTAAAAGAAGGAAGCAAAATCAGATTTACTTAATTTTTGCAGCAATTATTCTCTTAAAATGACTCATACAGGATGTAGGGTCTGTTTTTCTGCTCCTATGATTTTGAAAGAGCAGCAGGACTGAAGAAACTCTGAGAATCCTTTGAAGACAGCCACTAAAACTGTTGTAACTTCTTGCATTATTATTTCACCAGGTTACAGTTTCATCCTGTCCATGACAGAGCCAATGCCACTCCTGGAACTGGGAAAAAAAAAAAAAATGTGCACCTACATATACTCCCTTTGATTGTAATTGTGGCAGGCACTTAGTTCTCCCCTCTTCACAAGGGGTGCTATTTCCCCAAAAAATCCAGCAAAACCTTCTGTGTATCAAATGTGAAGTGAGAGTCCTTATAGCAACAGACATGTTTGTTTGTTAGCTGTTCCCAAACATAGACTTGAACAGATTCCATCCACTGCATTTATGATCAGGAGTGCAAGTACAGGCTGAATTTCCCACACATGGCTAAGGGATCTGTAGCTAAATGTCGTCTGGCTCACTAGCCAAGAAACAGGAAACCTTTGCAATCAAGCTGGACTAAAAGAAAGCCCAGTAGCTTAGTACAGCCTCAGATTTTAGTGGTCAGCAAAATACCGTGTTTTTTCCTGTCCTGCCTTTGAGACTTTCTAGTTCCTGAGCCCCGGGCTCCTGCAGTGGGACACTGCAGTCATATTGGGCTTCCAGGCTTGGCTATGCACCAAAACATTTCTGTCTGAGTTGACAGCCATCAAGTACCATTTCACCTCACCAGGAGGAAGTAAATATATCACCAACAATGCTGAAGTATTACAGAATCAAAAAACCTTACTCAGATATGGTAAATATTGTCATCAAAGTCTAAATGCACAAATTTTGCAAATAACAGTTTATTTTTCATTTTTATCAGAAACTGCTGGATGACATAAAAGCTGCCATTAAAGGTCTAACTCTCAAATACTTTTGTAAAGGCTTTTTGAAACAATCCTATGCTAACATTTTGTCCCTCTTAATTTCAGTTGACCACCACAATATTAGTATTTAACATTAGTTAGTTTACCATTTTTTTCTAAATATGTTTACTGCATCTCTCATATTGCACTGTCTCATATGTTCAATATCTTTTAGGACAGTGAGAGATCCTACCATCTTTTTTTCATATTTTGCCATTTTCAGAAAACAAGAGCATGAGATGATATTAGTTTTTTTTTTTTCCAGTTTCCAAGGCATCTGGCACTGATTGCTCTCAACAGCTACTGGCTAGATGTGTTTTAATACACAAAATTCTCATCCTCAGCAGTGAAAGCAGTCCCTCATAGACCATTCATTAGACCATTACCTCAAGACAGTAAATCAAAATCTTGATGCATCCAGTGAACTAACTGCTGTTTACTCACAAGCAATTGAAACTAAACTGCATCATTACTGCAGGGTATTTTGGCAGCACTTCACAGTTTTATCTGTGTAATCCAGCAAAGAGCATGTTGTGATGTCAGCTATTGGTTCAACTGGTTTTCTAACATAAGTAGGGACCCCTAACTCTACACTTCACTCAGTTCCACCAGATCTTTGAGTGATCCAAGTCTGCACGGAGCACTTTTCCCCTGCCACATTCACGCAGCTCCAGAAATGCTTTCCAAAATCCCACCTTCCAGATATTCTTATGGTTCCACCAGTCTTCTCCCCACTAAGACTAGAGTACTAATCTGCCAGCCTTAATGGCTGATTAAGTGCAGTGAACTCAGCAATCCTCATTCCCTGCTCCCATTTAAGGCAGACATCACTGATCACTTTCCCACATAGCCTGGCTTTAGGCAGTTCCTCAAACTCAACCCGTACCTTCCTTGTTCTCTACATTCATCTTCCCACCTCTTCACCCACCCTCTTCACCACCTACTGCCTCGTACAGCCATCAAAGCCCTCTTCTACATCATTAAAATAACTTGCTTGCTCTCTGATGCCCTAACTCTTCAATTAAATGATTTCCCCAGCAGAGGTGGAACTTGCAGCATCTCTTCCCCATCGTCCATCCTCTGTTTTTTTAAAAAGAATTTCTATCCCCTTTACATAAGAGGAATGCTTAATTTAAGTGTTAGCACATTTGACACAATGTTAAAATCTAAGAGCAGTATGATTCATTACACTGAGTTAAAGTAAGAAAACCATGAGGACCTACAGCTCTCCATCAGGAGGCAGCTGTTTGCTTTAGAATATATACTTTGATAATTAGATTTGCCAAATATCCAGGCATTTCTAAATGACATACTGAATGTAAAACTAAATGAAAGCATTAAACCACCCACAAGAGCCATCGTCTTCACACAGTCCCACAGAAATATATGACTAAAACAGATCAATTTATTTACACACTCAGAACCTCCCAGGTAACTGAATGATGAAAGTCTGCTGGGTAAAGGTCTAAGGCAGACTATTAAAGCCGTTAAATATTCCAAGAGCCTAATTTATGTCATTATTTCTAGAGCTTTGTTTTTCATCATGCATTTAAGGAGTTGAAATTTGCTATACACACGAATTACTGATTATTTTATTTTTTATAGATGGTGTCACTGAGCCCTTTTACACATCTTGAGGCCCCAGAGATTTCTTTGGAAGACAAAGTGGTGATGGAACCATAATTTAAGCTCTTAGTTTAAGGTAGCAATGGGTATTTAAGACCCACGCTTGAAGGAGTCTATCCATTTTTCAAAAAGTTTGAATTCTACATCAACTTCATTTGACACATAGGGGAGGAGTAAGTATATAACCTGTAGTAAAGACTGATATAAATGTGCTCATCTTTGACACTGCTCTTGTCCATCAATAGTGCTAAAACCTTTTCCTGTAAAACAGGAAAAGAAAGGAGCTCATCCTTACAGGCAAATATGCATTATTCCATACTAAGATCCATCCTATTCAGATTCATCTGGGACTTTCAGATAGGCTCTCTCTATGTCCATCTGTGTAAAACACATTGGTGCCAGGTTAGTTCCATCATTTGAAAAAGCTCCAAAAACAGTTAGGGCGTATTCATAGGCAGATTGCATCGAAGTTAAAGTATTTCTTTTTTCCAGTCTCAATGTTATGTGGAGGTTTGCTATTTTGGGCAAACTGCTGTAAAGAAACAGCTTTTTCCACTATGCTTTGAGGTGCTTATTTCTGGTATCACTGTTTTCCTATCGCTGATGTTCTGGAACTGGTTTTCACCCCCAGCTCCGTTTTTTCTGTTTTGCTGATCCACACGCTTGCCTTTCATCTCTGACTGCTGCATTGTTTCTGATGGTTGTGCCCATACTTGCTGGGTTTGATTGTAGACATGAGAGGTGGCCGCTGAAATAGACCATTGCTGTCTCTGAGGAGCAGAAGAGAATCAGATCACCCAGTATTAAGACTTAGTACTTGTGCCATCTAGTCTTCTGTGCAACACCAATAGCGTCAAAAAGCCTGAGTGCCAACTGGAGTTCTCTCCACCACTGGGAGTTTTGGAAAGAGTGCGTGTGTGTATATGTGTAATTTCTGATGTACAATAAGCAATCAGCTCATGCTACTGCCTCATGAGGAACATTGGTAATGTCTCTTTCCCTCTTCCTGGTTCAAGTTTTACACAGAGGTTATAGGATGGTGGGACTAAGTCTGAGCCCCTACTCATCTCTCAGACTTGCTTGAAACAGATCAGTGAGCAGTTATTTGGGGGGAAGGGAGAGGAAGAACTACGGGCACACTTGCTCACACAAGTGACATATGTCCCATTTTTCTCATGGAAGCATTCATGACTTTTGCTTGAAGATTGCCTTCATTTTTTTTTCTCTGTCCTGCTCCTACAGAATGGATTTACAACATTAACTCAGCTCTTTTTGCTTGAAAATTCACTATATAAGTTGAGGAAGTAGGTCTATACTCAGCACTTAGAGGATGGAGAATCATCTCCAGCATCCATCGTTGTCCCAAAACTTTCCTCAGCTTATGAAAAAAAAAAAGTTTTGAAACCATTGCTAGGAATATTTTTCTCTCTTATCAAATTCCCACTTAATATACTTGTGTGTGTGTATTTTGTGTATTCTGCTACTGAAAGAAAACCAAATCTTAATAGAAAACTATGTCGTCCATGAACTTCCTTTCAGATTTATTTTCTGCAAAGGAATGCAAAGGAATGACCAATTTTCAAAATGTGTCAAGTGCAAACAATACATTATTTTTCTCATATGTTTCATTCTTATTTCTAAATCAAAATTCAGATTGATTCCCTCTCTCTCTCCAGATGTCAGTATTTGAAAATAAAATATACAACTTGATCTTTGTCAGCCAACAGTTCACATCTAATACTATTCCATTCTTAAGAAATGGAATTTCCATAATTCTAAAAATTCAAACTATATCATCAAAATATAGCCACAATGGTAAGCCTGCTAGCCAGAGAGAGAACTCTCAGTAAATAAATATATTTGTTATAATGTCAGAGGTAATTAATATATTAATAGCCACACATGTCAGTGATGATTAACAGCAATGCTTGCACTGATCAATGGGGACTGCATACAGAATCCAGGAAATAATAAAAAAATCTGCAGTAATAAACATGACAACTAATGGAATAACATTTCCTTCCTTTCACTTTTACTAAGTGAAACATTCACAGTGTTTGAGTAGAAATGATAAAATGTACGATGATTAAAAGTTTGTCTAAAATCAGTCATAAGAGTAACTGTTATTATACCATATGTAATTATAGATCATGTGTATAGTTATTAAGTATGTACTTACTTGTATAAGAAACTGTGTTGTTTGACCTAGCTATAGATCATACAAGCTAGCTATAGTATATAGGCTTATATATAATACATACATAAAGGGCTACAACCAGCCATATATAACTATGAATAATGCTTTCTATGAGTGCATTTATAAGACAATTGATAAAATAGACTACTCAAACCTGTCATATATATTTACAACTTATGTATTAACCTGCCTTAAGTGTTTCTTAATGTGACATGTTACAAAGGGTGATCGAAATAATAATCACATATTTTATATCTAAGTGAAAAGCCCAGATCCTCATCTGAAACAACTGAAGTGCTGAACATAGTCTAGTCACTGCCACTCAACAAAATAAGCCTTTGCTTTTGGGGCAAAACACTGGACTGATCTCAGTCCAAAACACTGGACTGATCTCAAAAGCTAAGCTGACTGATTTCAAAATGAAGCTAAGAAAAGAGTACAAACGGTGAAAGAAAGTTATCAGAAAAATAGTTGTATAGCTTTTATCAGCAATAAGTATCTATGGAACAGAGCATGACAATCTGGAAAGATATTTTTCATTCACACACACATACACACCCACAAACAAACAAGTAATTGCATATATCAAATGAATTTGCAAAAGGCAGGAGGAGATCATGATTTCTACTAAGTTAGATTGGAAAAAAAAGTTAAATAAAATAGATAAGTTAGTTATTTTATCACAAGTATCTAACTGTTGAAGCCCTTGAATCAGTCTTACTGCTTACTTCTGTGAGACTAGGGTCATCACTTTAGAGAGAGGTGTCAGAGGCTGGGTGTAGCTCAGGTAACATTATTGTGATTCACATGCTATATATTTTTTAGTAAACAATACTTTTTCTTTCACATTAGATAGCATGACATGAAATACAGCAAAGAATACTTCTGGAAGAAAAATATGCAGTGAATTAAATATAAAATGCCTAATTGCTAAGTTTTTGACAATATTTTAACATTGTGGTTGTCAGTATCTTTCTTGCTATTAGCCACTTCTCAGTAGGTGGACACAAACAGTTTTTTGGTATCAGAAAAATGTATTTTTCTTCTGAAATATATAAGCTTGAATATTTTGATACTTCTTCAATTTAAAAAATCATTTTTCAGATGAAGTGATCTTTGTTGCCATATTTCCTTAATCTTACTTAAAAATATATATTTATTTTAAAGATTTCACATCGCTTAAATACTTTCAAATTTTTTAAGCAGATTTGATCAATTCAATAAAAAAAAAAGTAGAAGTAGTAGAAGAGAGGAAAACAAAATAACCGTGTCAGAAAGGACAAGCTTAAGACTAAACTTGTTCAGAAGTGTCCTCCTAAAAATGCCATACATTTCACAGACTTCTTTTTTATCTGCTTTTAAAAACATTATTGATCTGAATCAGGTATTTACCAGAGTTTCCACAGAAACCTGAAGAAATACCAGCAACACCAAAAATACACACATTAGTGAGAAAACACTTCGGAAGTCATCTCCTAATAGTGTTTACTGCTTATAAAACATTTCCTCTCCATGGGGCTACCTCCAGACATTTTTCTCACTGGCTGCTTCTACTTTTCAGTTGTTTGACCTGCTTATGAGAATATTTTGGTGAAGTACTTAAGCAATAAAATTTTATAACCATCTGCCATCCACGTAGCAAGAAGACAATCTTGATCATCCTAGTGTTATTTATTCTGGAGTGTGTAGAGTGTGGTGGCTCAAGTAGGATATTCAGAGTTGCTGTGTTCATGATGCCTGGGCTTTAGAAGTACCCTGTGTAAGGTTTTCATGGCTTAAATGTAGGATGCAACCTGCAAAGCCTTGGGATGAGGGAGAGCAAAAAGTAAGATGATGAAAGACGTGATTGGAGTAGCTTTTCTTTCTTTGTCTGATGGGAAAAACTGGAGCCTAAAATAAGATTGTGCCCAAGTTGTGTAACTGATTAGTACAAAGACAAGTTGATATTAAAAAGTGTTTTTCAGATGATATGAGGAGTGAGAGACTGAAGCCCAGAGTCAGAAAATACCAATTTGATTAAGGGCTAAGAAACAAGAAGGAAAGAAGGGCAGGAGAGGGAAGAAAGGGAAGGGAGTGGGGGGAAAAAAAGAAAGACAAAAAAGAATGAGCACGTATGATGGGGAGGAACAGATCAGTTGCTGAGATGATAGCTTTTCTCTCTAAAAAAATGAGAAACAAAGAAGAAATTGGGAGCTACTTATATTTTTTCTGCATTGTCTAGTGATAGATGAAGTGACTTTTTAGGAAAGAAGGAGCAACCATCCATCACCTCAACAAAGACAAGAGTTTTAATCTGCAGATTTTATTCTCATTCTCCAAGAACAATATCTTTTCACTAGAGACTGAAGAACTGAGCAGTTGCTTTGGTTATTTTTTTCTGTCAAGCACACCTGGGAAAACTGAATAGCAACACATACATTTGTATTCTTCTACCAATTTATAACCACAGGGAAAAAAATACTTCTATCTGACATGATATTTCCTGCATTGAAACTTTTGGACTGTCTGGGAAATGGAATTTATTAATGCATCAGTTTTTATTTGCACTTCTCAGGAATTTTAATGAACCAGCTGTGAACTAATCCTCTATATACTTGAAATATAGTACCACTTAGAGGTATGGAAACAGGATCTATCCAAAATCTGTTTTCAGTTACAGGAATATACAAAATACCAGGTGTGTTTTTGTTGTTGTTTTTTAGAGCTGACTTCTTTCTCTCTCTCATTGATGAAGATTGAAGGACTGAGATTTATCACAACAGTGCTGCTTTTTCGCGAAGAATTAGCCCTGTGTGCCGACTAAGGCACATGCAGACTCCCATTTTTGACGTTGCAACATGGAATTGAGTTAGGAAGAGGCTTGGAGAGACTAGTGTGCTCTCAGAAGTAAGGAGGCATTTGGGTTCTGACATTTGGAAATACACAGAGGATAACAGTAATTCAAAAGAAAGCACAGCCTTAACAGGGATTGGGTAACTAGTGACCTATGCTAGCTGCAAGTGAGAAAATAAAGCTAAAAAATATAGATGAAAGCCCCAAGGCAGGTCTGGATCCTCTGAAGTTAGGAATTTGAATTACTTTGGATGTTAGTGTTCAGAGTTGTGCAAAAACAAGCTGCAGAGTGGGAATGTCTTGCATGGGGTGAATCATTCCGGGATGATGGCATACAGCTTGAGGCCTTATTAAATTTGTGCTTATAACAATAACAGGAATGCCTGGACAGAAAGACAGCTGGGTAAAAAACAGAGCACAAAGGACATAAATATTATAATAGTACATTGTACAATAAAATTTGGCATAATACTTCAGCTTCACCTTAATAACACTTCTGCAAGGTATTTCCTGCCAGATATTGTACCCCGAATAAAGCTGAGATTTAAAAATTACTTTGGTTAGGCAAAGGATGGATATGTCTTAGACCTGTCTTAGGGGCCTAACATTTCTTACTCAGTCTAGCCCTATGTTTACACATAACAGGCTTGATTCTGTGTGTAGGTAGCGAAAGACAAATGCAAATGTCATACTGTTTTTCTGTATTTTGACAAGGGCCTTGGGTAAAATTATATGCTAGCATTTTCTCTTGCACATAAATGTGGAAGATAAATGTTCTATCATTTATAACAAAGTGCCCAGGGAGCGAGTCTATCTCGGGGAATAGAACTACAACTGGGGAATTAAGCTGAAACTTCTTTTGCATACCTCTGCTGCTAGGAGATATCTGTAAGTGCCCAGCAAAGTGTTCATCCTCACCCCAACAGGGCCGAAGACAGCAACAGAAGTTACAGAGCATCCTCTACAAATGTCAGTGTGGAGCTCCCTGTCTCAAGGGGCATCACTATGCATATGTCCCCAGGTCAATCTGTTTCTAAAGGGCCTTAATGCCTTATCCTTATAGTACTGAAGGGAAGTGTTACTTACTACAGCTTTGTTCTTTTGCTCTGGGTGAAAAATATCAAAGTTAACCGAGAGAAAAGTAAGACAGATGATAGTGTTTCTGAAGGATTTATACGTTAGGCCAACGAATAACTCATACACAGTAGAAAGAAGAAACAGATAATAGTGTTTCCAGGTTAAATTCCTTTCTGTGCAGCATTTGTTTGTTGCTTATTTTCTGCCGAAGAAGAAAATAACCATGCAAATTTCCTCTTATTACAGAAACTAATGCTTTTTTAATTATGTAATGCTGACTGTAAGATTTTCTGGGAACTGTCTCACAGTTTGCATGAGTCATAGATTTCAATCAATACAAATTTGACATCCCAGAGGAAAAAACGTTTTAGCTTTAGCCTGTTCCTGGAAGAGACACTGATTGGGAGGTTTCTTATATAACTTGGCACATAACACATAGGCAATTCGTATGACACTTAAATTATACAGAACTGTAGTTAAAGTATGCTCCTGTGGAAATATGCTACTCGTGATTTAAATGAAGAAACTCCAGGCATATCTGAAGATAGAAAAAAAAAGAGTAACTAAAAATGAGTGGGAATTTTATGGGGCAGGATGTCCATGTACAACAAAAATAGTCATCTATAGTCTCCTCTTAAAGAATGTTGATATTACAGTACTCCTTTGCAGTCTAAACCATGATGTACCTAAATCATGCTTGAGTCAAAAATGTTAGTGAAAATACATTCAACAGATTAGGATTTTTCCTTAAAAATTAGTATGTTATGCTATACCAATGTATGATGTACTCAGTGTGTTTTGCATCCTTCATATTTTCTTTATTAACGTGGAACTATCCCGTTATTCTGCAAGTCTTCTTGAGTTGCATCAGCTGTTTAGATGGTACACAGCAGTGCTCAAGTTTCAGTATAAAAGAAAATGCTCAAACACCTGTGAGGAGATTATTCCATTTCTTTCTCATGATCATAGTTTATCCAGGGTTGCACTTGCAAAGGTTTCTTTGCCTTTTTTCCCAGCCTTAGAAGCGGCTTCCAAAAGATGCATTTGTTGCTCCACCTAGTGGCCGTAACCAATATCTCCACGGACAGCAGCGGTTTGGGAGTTCAGCGTAGCTCAGGGAAGCTGCATCGGACTACCAAACTCCGCTCCACTACTGGAGGGTAGGAGAGGATGTTTAGCTACTTTGAGTCGAGAGGATCCACGAAGGAAGATGTTTTATTTTTCCAGATATCACTTCTGGATGGCATAGGAAGTGTCTGCACAGCAGAAAAGCAGTGAGTGATGAATCCAGTGCCGCCACGTGAAGCTGAAACGGGCTGATGGGAGGTGCTGTGTGGAACAGGAGCAATCTTTGAGGTTTGAAGAGACAAGGAAGTGTTTCCTGAGGAGTAGAAAACACTTACAGTACACCAGTGTTTCCTGGCCTGACTTGCTCTCTGAGTTTATTCCAGAGATTTTTCCTGGGCCTCCAGAATAGCCCCAGGATTAGGATTGTTGCCTATTGAAGCATGATTAAATCTGCAAAAACCTAAAGGTCTGGTCTCCCAAAAGATGGACTTTTGACTCCTTCTGGGGCCTTGGTTTCCTCAAGCAAAGGGTGATGGCTGATTAAAACCTGATGAGCTCCTACGTGAACTGCAGTTCCAGTATTTCCAGAATATTGCTTTTTCTTCAGACAAAAATCTGAGAAGCTGGGCCAATCCAGGGTAAATTAGAATTTTCTCCATATGCTGCTTTGTTGTCATGGTTGCTCAAAAGCAATATGTAAAATTCAGTTTCACTGTGGTGATTCCAAATGCATATGTGCACCCAAGAAAATAAAAATTAGTTTCAAGAAGAAATGTATTTTAAAAATGTGTGCTCTTTCACATTAAGATGGTAACGTGGATGAGGTAGCTGAAAAATTAATTGAAGAAACCCTACTTTGTTCTGTTACAATTATTGCATGCCAGGAAATCTGAATTCAGATTGATTTTTCTGGTTCAATACTAATACTGATGCTTAAACCACTGACCTAGTGTCCTCCACCTTAGGAAGTCTTCTCTTCTTATTCTTTTAAACACATATTTTTGTCAAACACAAATAGTGAAACTTTCTAGAACCTTTGAGAGTATTTTAAGCATTTGTTTTTCAAATAAGCATAGGTAAGAGACCAAGTATCAAAGCAGAATGCGAGCAGCATATCTTAATTTTATGTCAAAGAAAAAATCTTTTCAAGACTATTTTAAAGTCTGTGTCCAATGAATTATAGCATATTTCTGGAACACTTTCCATGTGAGTTACCCAATCCTCAATCTGTACATAGGTACAAATATAATCACTACCCATTTCCAGTTCATTAGGTGACACCAAATGCTTTACTTCAAATGCAAAGATCCTGTTCAAACAAGTCTAGGTGTTCTCCATCTCAAAGCAGTAGTGGATAAATGCAGTTTTAAAAGCCTTTTATTTTTACAAACTCAAATGTGTATATGTATACATGCATGCATATATATATATAAAAAATGTGTGTTGCGAACAGACCCATCTTCATTCTGTCAAGTGACTTGCATGTTTCAGAAAGAAGAATAAAAATATGTATCTGTTGCTGCAGTGCTGGGAGATGTCAGTTCTATTCCATTTTTTGACATACAAGAAAATCAGTACTGATGGATTCAGAATAATAATGGAAATTATTATGTCATTTTAAACAGTAGTTTAAATTCTTAGTGTAGCAGAAACCTCCACAATACTATCCTCAAACTCACACTTTAAAGTAAAATGCTGCCTTTTTCAAGGAAATTAATGCAAATTGCTTTTCTAATTATAGTAAACAATGAATGTCATCAAATGTTTCAAAGACCATGTATAACTGGTAAAAAAAATCTTACACTAAAAAAAAGTTACACAAGGCCAAGAGAGGTAGTCCTCGCCTCCCACCTCTGTGTTGCTAGTGCCCACACTCCTCATTCCTATGGCTGCAGAGGAGGAACACGTTCCCTCTCCTTCCTGCCTCCTTCAGATGAGTTTCCACTGGCAAACATAACTTGGATTTGACACATTTTCAATCCATGTCCCTTCATGGGAATTATAAACCACCAAGGCATTACTAGTCTTGTCTGTCTTTGCTTCTGAGGCTGGAGATCTGCCCTGATGTAAGCCAGATGGCAATATACAAACCCTGATATCCCTAAGGGGATATGAGTCCTGAGGACTCACTGCGTTTGTGCTAGCTAGGGTCCTAACTCATGAAGCGTTTGCACGAGTATATTCACAGCAGGAACAGGGTGAGAGGAATTCCTTCTGCACGGGTATCTTTGGGTGTCAACATGTGGTAAAGCAAGATAGAGCAATTAGGCAGAAAATTATTTGGTAGCTATCTAGAAGGTAGCTATCCTTGCAAGGAAAGATGCAGTGGGTATTTTTAATTGAAGCACGGATATGATTTTCTATAAGAATCTGATATGAGAAATGAGATGAAAATGTTGCATTGGGCCAGGCAAAAACATGAAAGAAAACAGGATTTCTGTTTGACAGAATACAGTTTGGATAGAAACACTTTTTTTTTTTTTTTCTATGAGGAATTTCCCCTTGACAAATTACATGTTGCAAAACCAATTTGCTATGCAGTTGTCAGGTATCACATGACAAAACTGAGAGAGTCCAAGAATAAGAAAACTGTTCTTTAAAACTCACCAACACATGTTGTAATAAAAACTAAATCCTTTGATTCAAATTTAATTTTACCCACCCCAGCCTGAATACAATAGTTGAAGAATTCTTCAAAAATGCTTTAGAGTGACAGTTTCTTGGAGAAGGCTTTTATTTATTTTACATTCTCTCCTCTACAGTCCTGAAAGCTGAATATTATGTAACCATATAGGCAAAAATTAACTGTCCGCAGGTGGTTGGTTACAGCCCATGTAAAAGACCAACAGCCACACAGGATACAAAGGAAGCAGTACACTGTGTCCTATCTGAGGGAAACTGTAGCGTGAACAGATCAGGTGTGACCCACAACACAGTATCTATGAACCTGAACCAGAACCTGAATTAGAATTCAATTCAGCACAGAGCATCTGCCGTGGGGATATATGCTGGTTTATAACTTCAGCTCTTTTCAGATGAATCACAAAATGCCTTTTTAGACAGAAACATAGGCAACAAGATCTAGTTAACTCAGTCGTACTCAATTCTCACCAGTTCTCTCTTTTCTTTAGACAACTACCTTTCTGGATACCTCCTTCTCAGCTGGTTATGAGCTCCGAGTTTCCCTTTATTTATTTTTTTTTTTAAAACACTTTTGGAAAAGTGAAGAATTAATCCCTTCATCCTAGGCCAGTGGACTGCCTGTTAATTCGTCACAGCACCAGCAGTAAAAAGAAGTTTAAAGGTCAGAATACCTTTATCTGCTTGAACAGTAGTTCTTCCCTATAACTTTGGAGATATGTGTGTGGTGAGGGAGAGCAAGGCACGGAAGAAAGCTCTACAGGACCACTGAGTGGTGCGAGGACTGGACAGGATGAGAGTGCAGAAATTGATGGGGTATGAATCTCCCTCTTACACATTTGGATGGCATGGATGTATTCAGGCTCTGCTAATGCTTTCCCTCTGTGGACTCAGCTTCTCTGGAAAGTTACTGTCCCTTTTGTGATTAATAAACCAGTGTGACAGTGGTGAAAATGGTCCTGCACATCCAGGGCTTTAGCTAGGGACCAAGGTGCTGTGAACCCTGAATGAAGTGAGAAGCTGATGCCTGATATCTAACTCAGCATGGGGGAGATAGAGGAGGAGAAGTCCTTTCATATGTCTTTAAATCCCTCTGTTCTTAAGAAATACCTGTAATTCCCTAGCAGATTTTGTGGCATCCCCCTGTGCAGCTGTAAGATGCAGACACGATGGATGCTTTGGAGGAACCTTTAGAGATGCCCTTTAGGAGCCTTACCTCTAAGAACATGGGTTGTGGTGCCTCTCAAGACAAAGGCAGTCATCGGAGAGAGGAAAAGGAAACAGGAGGGAGGACAAAAACATGGCAAAGGGAATTTGTGGATGTGGTCAAATCAATAAGTCATTTAGCATAGAGAAGAAAGAAGCAGAACTTAGAAAACATACATAAAGTTCCTACCTTTTCTAAGAAGGCTTTATGAAAGGCAGAAAGTAACCTTACAAAATTTCCCTTACAGGACTCCAGCTTTTACAGTGTACCATGTCAAATTGTTCCACATACTGAAGATCTGTAATTTTCAGAGAACTGTCAAAAAGATTTGACTTTCATGGACAAAAATATATTGACTTCAGCTTGTCTTTGGAAAAGTACAATTTGGAAGAAGTACAATTTTGAAACACAAACACAAATTGAAGAAATAAAAACAAGACAGGAAATATTAGTGGGAACTCTGCTGAACGCCAGCAAAATAGGTAAAATCAGTTGTGCCCAAGTTTCTCCAAGGTATTTATCAAATTACAAACTAAGCCATTTTTTCAGTGAAATGTGGTAGCATCCACAAGTTCAAGTTCAAGTTAAGGTTGTCTAGGTATATTTATTTATAAAATGTAAATGTTTTATTTGCCTTATAATTCAGTTGCACTGTAACACTGTCTGTCTTTATTTTTATCACTTAGGTTTTCTCTCCTTAGGCTTTGCTACACCTGATTTTCACTAAGTCCACTAACCCAATTCAAAACAAGGCTGTCTCCACATCCACATTCAAGCTGAAGACAAATCATGCCACTCAAGATTGTGGCTTTTTTTTTTAATCTCTATTTAATTTTTTACAATGCATTTATATAACTTAAATATATATATTTCCCTATGATAATTTTAGCAAGTCTTACAAGTATTTCCTCAAAGACGGAGAATGCTAAAGCATCATCATGTTCAGCTGCTGTATCATACTTCTCCATGACTTTTCACAAACTCCATGCAGGTTTAAATTTTCAGTGCTACTGTATGCTACTATCAAGTCACAGGCTGTCATTCATACTCATCTCTTTTGTGCAGAATACCCTTTGATTTCATAGTGACAGTATGTATTTAATGCTTTCAGAAAGGGTGTAAGAATGAAGAAGGCCTAAAAGCATCCTTGTTCCGGTACTCATCCAAATACTAGTAGCTTAGGGGTTTTAAGACGCAAATTTTATAGTTGTGCTTTAATAAAATTACAAAAATAAAGAAAGAAAAGAAAAATCAGTCGGAACTTATGTTACTTTCATATTCCTTGTCTGTATGTTGCACATCCTACATATTATAGGAAAAAACATTTCCCTTTATCTGTTTTTCAGGTGTGCTATCTCATATTTTGATCGGATATTCTCTATTTTTGATACTGTAAGAATCAATAAATAATCTTCCCTTTGCACTTTCTCCATGGCATCTATCAGATATTTCTAATTCCAGGTAATTACCAGAGTTGCATTCAGTTTTATCTCTTCTGGTACAGAAAACCCCATAGCTCTGATAATCCTTTTCTCCTTTCCAGTACACCCATAGTTTTTCAGATTGCAAGACCAGAACAATCCACAGTGATCAGTAGGTGAATATTCTGTTTTGTCTTTGAGAAAAATACCTATATTTGATCAATACTGACCTTTTGATCCTATAATAATTCCTAGTCCACTCATTCTCTTCCCTACCACACATGAGAAGGATAGAAGCCAAGTTACTACACATCATTGGATATGTCTAATAAGGACAGTTGTCAGCGAAAAGTTTTCTTTTCTATTAGGGCGTTGTGTGCTTGAGGATGACTGCTGGAAACTTTCTCTCATTAAAAGGCAATTCCTCCAGTAAGACTGAACTCTGACACAGCCCAGCTGGATTTCTTCTGAGGTCAGTCCCATCNAATACCTAGAACATGTCTGGAACTGTAGCTAGTCTGAGATGATATCCTGAAGTTCTGTGCAATTAGACTTTTCCATGATTTCTTCTGCATTTAATTAGTGGCCAAAAGGCCAACTTGCTTCTGCAGAGATCGCAGATGCACGTAAGCTTGAGAAGCAGTGACAATTCTGCAGTGAGATATCACTGTTTATCTTGTTGATCTCCACAGCAAGCAGTGTTTCAACTCAACGTAGCGTTGGGTGGCTGAGTTCCTGGTGCATGGAAATCTGCAGAGTGTGAAATAGCAGAGTAGTTTTCACTTGTCCCTTTTGGAAGATGGAAATTAACTCTCAATCAAACTACTACACAGCTGAAAGTGTATTTTAAATTATCTGTCCTTTTTTTCCACTGCCATTGATTTTGTGTGTGTGTATTTTCATCTCTCAAATCAAGGGCAGTTGATACATTCTGGTTGTCTTTTGCATTCAGATAGGTTCTTCCTGGCTTTCAGAAGCAGCTTCTAAATGTGTTTGGCTTTGGAAACTGATGGACTCTCCCTACTTTTGTGCCCTTCTGCTGAGTTGCCCAGGTTTGCAACAGTGTAAGTATGTAAATAAAGTATCTGCTACTCATGGAAAGAAAAAAATAATCTTTTTTTTAAAAGCTATCTTATCTTCATCTTGATGGGAGATAACTTGTAAAACCCAGGCAAGAGAACAAAGCATCCTACACTATGAAAGTAGTGAGAAAAGTTAGTTTTACTTAGTTACTTGGCAGAACAAGCAGTTGGTGAAAACAAATTTTGGAACAATAATGAAAAGAAAGTGCAATTTTAAGGCATAGTTAGCATTTTAACTTTTAATGAAATCCCATAGTACTGTCCCCAAAAACTCACTGCAATAAGATATGCCATTATTATTCTGTTAGTGAAAGTTATTTTGAAATAATTAAGAGTGTTATTAAACACTCAAAAGACAATATAAATAAGGAGTCTGTGACAGTCAAATTAAATTACTGTGTCTGGAGCTATTGTCTTCCAAAGATACATCTCCCTCAGTTCACAGAGGTTTGAGGACACTTAAAGTACAAAATCTTTTGTTTAACTGTGACAACTAAGTCTTTTCAAAGCTCTCAAACTACTTCAACCTTTTTGCTGAGGTATTTAGCCTTTCTCATCCTTCAGAGCATGGTGAATCAGATCATCCTGCTTACTTTTAAAGACAATTAAATCAGAAATGTGCAGAAGTAGAGATCCGAAGCAGGGATCAGAAGTAATTGCTGCTGTAAAAATCTGTGCTAATGACCATGGGCAATGGCCAAAACAAATGTTGCTCTGTTAAATTAAAAAAAAAAAAAAGAGAAGGGAAGAGAAGAGAAGAGAAGAGAAGAGAAGAGAAGAGAAGAGAAGAGAAGAGAAGAGAGAAGAGTCCAGACGGGCAGGGGAAGGGAGGAAAGGGGAGGGGAGGGAAGGGGAGGGGAGGGAAGGGGAGGGGAGGAGAAGGGCAAGGGAAGGGCAAGGGAAAGGGAGGGAAGGAGAAGGGGAGGGAAGGGAAGGGAAAACATCCTAATATTCTCAGGGAGCATCAAGGGCTGCTCTTGGCACCTTCCTCCACAAGGCTCATGCTCTGGGGATAGTAAGGGAGAAAAAGGGAACCGTGCCTGGGTTCTCCTTAGGGTCGAGGTGTGCTTCCTCTGGTGTCCTGGCAGGAGCTTCTCCAGCACAATAGTTGTCCAGACAGGCTCTTGGCAGGTAGGGTTCAACTCTGACCATCTCTTATTTGAGGGACTGCAGATAGCCCTAAAGCATAGTTCTTCCCGCCCAGTTTTCACAGCCAACAGCATGACTTGGGTCCTGAAAAGCATCCGTGCAGCTGTTAAAAATATGTATTTGTGGCTCTGTGGTTGTTGTTTCTTTGGCTGGAGGTCCACAGCAGTGATGGGCAATTCATGTTCAGCGCTGAAGGATTTCATAGCCCCATGTGTCCTCCAAGTGCTGATCTATGAAGACACTAGTTACTTAACATACCAAGCCAAAAGTTTTGACTGATTTCTTTTTTTGTTTTAAAGAATGTTTTGTGGAAGGGAAAAAGAAGGAAGGAGGAAGTGGGATTTTATGTCTATTCTGAAGTGGAGATAAATCTTGTTGAAATACTGCAATGAAAATGCTGCTGTTGTGCCAGACCCTGGGGTCAAGCTATTGTTCTTCTCTTATACAGAAAAGCAGAGAAGATGGAGACATATTTGACATGGATTCTCCACTGCATGTGAGTTTTTTTCTGAAAGGATCTTCCCATTGGACAAGTAAATTATAGGATACAAAAAGAAACAAGTCCACACTCTTGTCAAATCTCACAATAGAAGTAGGGCTGATTGGATTAAAATTCTTTTCCTTGCACAGTTTTTAAAGAAAGTGCCCCAAACAGCTCAGGTAAACAGGAATTCCCTCGATTTGTATGCAGTTTTATCTTCTTGGCCTGTGTCTGGAGGAGCTAAACAGTCTTCCAAACCTCTGTCAAGACACAAGTCCTTGAGAAAGATTGTTTCTGAAAAAATCACCTTGTGAGACAACAGTGAAGCAACAGAGCTGATGATCAGGGATTCTGAGCAAAGAATCCAGAGGACTGCGCTGCCATCCAGAG
>VWPW01021747.1:0-101633 GCA_013389825.1 Crypturellus undulatus
TCCCCACTAGCCGGTGCTCGCAAAACATAATCTTGTCTAGACATCTTGTCTAATTAACAAGCATTGTCTCTCTTACTCCCACTGGGCATCACTAAAGAGCCTGAGTCCATCTGCTCAAGCTCCATGCTGGTACTGACAGGGAAGCCAAGCAGCCTCAGCCTCTCTTCACAAGGCCTGGGGTCTATGGCCCCAACCCTTTTAGTGGCCTCCGCTTACATCCCTCCTATATTTTGATCTCTGTCTTGTACTAGGGGACCTCTACAAAAGTCCCAGGGCCTTTTCAGCATGGCAGGGGCCAGGATTTTACATCTGTCCTTATTGAAGTTCATGAGGTTCCTGTGAGCCGATTTCCCCAGGTGCCCTAGGTCTTTCTGAATAGCAGCAGGGCCCCCCTCCAGGTCCCTGGTGAGAATGTTGAAGAGCATGTGTCCCAGCATATCCTCCCACAGCACCCCAGCTGTTACTGGCCTTGGAAGGCAATCCTTGAACCACTGCCTCCAATCATACAACCATTATTTTTACCCATCGCGCTGTTTAACACAATAAATCTTGGATTATTCAAAGCTGTAAGAAGAAGTGCTCGTGTGTCAAGTTAAGTAGCCTGAACACACATTCCTCATTTTAGCTAAAGCAAATATAGCCTGTAGTGTCCAAGGAACTACCAAGTGGACCACAGCAAGTAAAATATTTACCTTTGCAGCTCCCGCCCAGCCCCAGCACTCAGCTCTTCATGTCCCAGCTCTGACCACTATGGCACTGAATAGCTGAATCTGTAATGTAAACCACGTGCCTGCACTGCATCGCTGTAGCCTTCTGCCTCTCGCCTGAGCTTTGGCTGCACCTCAACCCTGAATCATCTAACCTTTAATCTCCATGGAGCTGAGTGCTCTCTTGGACACTGAACTGGGGGGATTGTTTAAATGACACCACACCACTAGCAATAAAACCTGCTACCAGTCTCCTTCCAGCAACATGAAATTATATGGTATTTTCTCCTCCTGTGAAACCATGTGGCTTGGTCATCACCTCACATTTCTTTGTGCGGTATTCAGTTAAATTATTCTTCTTTGCAGAGGGCTGACTTCCTTTGTCTTTGTATAGCTGGAGACATTTTTCCAGTAAATCACCCAAACATCACAAAAATCTGACTCTATGATCTGCTCAAGAAAGCCATCTACAAGAAAATGCAGGTTCACATTTTTTATGCATTTCTTTTTGACTTTTTTTTTCTGCCCTAGGATGTTCTCAGTGTTTGAATAGCACATTTCTTCCCTTGTCCACTCAGAACGTTTTTTCCTCTGGAGTAGATCCGGCTCCAATGTTGCAGCTTCATGTACACAGGTGCAAGCTCCACTAACAGTGGGGGTGGAAGTTTCCCCTCTCAGGGCCTGGTTTTGATCACCGCTGCTCATGAAAGCCTTTTGGACCAGTGAACATCCAACAAAAAGCAGAGAGCATCTGCCGTTGACAGAAAGGATATGAAAAGTTCTGGACAATTTTTTTTTTTTTTTTTTTTTTTTTTTTTTTGAGATAACCTTTTTCCCTCACCTATGCTTTTGCCATTAGACACAACTAACACCAGAAAGCAATACAGAGCCAAGAAACATCCATGGAAGAAAAATAAAAGAAATTTAGGAGGTGCACAGAAAACACAGAGCACATAGGTATGGAGTACATTATGATTTTGCTCTTAGCACATTGCACTTTCTCATTTTCAGTTTTCCAAGGCAACTGCCAATCTTTTATTGAACTCAGATGCTGCCTACTGTTTAACAACAGTGCACCGTCTCCCATGAAGACTCGAGTTTTCTTCAAAAGTGGTAGCTCTCTGCATTGCAGCCACTAACATCAGTCCCACTGCAGTCTATCCCACAAGAAGAAAAACAAGAGCAATAGTTCAAATGAGGAGAACAACCCAACATACTTAAATCTTGCAACCATGCTTTCAGGATCATTTCACTATTATGCATAAAAATTGAATATGCATGAGAGAGCAAACAGGAACCAGGCACTACTTAACAGGTGCTGCTGTTCTTTCCAATGAAGGCTGTAACAGTGGGTGTGCTTAGAACTTGGGAACAAGGAACACTCATTTTCAGCGTACACTCAGAACCCTGCCCTCACAGGAACACATCTGGCAAAACTGGGCCATTTCAGTTTGTACTTGGTAATTTCTTTTAGAGAAGTTTCAGAAGAATATCAACAGAAATGGTAGGAAAGAAATAAATACACATGTGTTGGGTCACTAGTGACCATGATTCTTAAATGGTTTACTCATTCCCTGCCATATGAGACAGAAGAGTTTTCCCTTGCAATATGCATGACCACTGCCTTCTACATTCTCTCCTCCTCACCATTTCAGACCCTCTCAGTTGCAGGAGTTATCTGTAATAGATACCACAGGACAGGGAGAAAAAAAAAAAAAAAAAAAAAAAAAACCAAGTAGGATACTAATGTCTCTCAAAGAAAGAAACAGACTGACTGTTTTTGAAAACATCAATCAGAGCATCACCCTGATGTACTGAGAACTTGATCTAAACTGACTATGGCAGCACTAAGCTACACTAGCTCTGTTATGACCGTTTTTCATTTCCTTATTTTATGTAAACATAAAAAGGGAAGCAAGCAGAAGGATGCTAATTTAATATTAGAGATAATAAACAATGCAAGTAGCAGAGCAGCTTAGGAGGAGGAAAACAAAAATCATTTTTAGATGCACACAGAGATTAAACACTATCCTATAAGGAGTTGCCATATCCTATAATCTGTTTTCATGCGTTGCTCTGGACAGTACCAAAGCATAAAATGATTAAGAGTTACTAATGCAGTACATATTTTTTTTCCGTATCTGTTAGTCCCATGAATGCCAGAAAAGGCTTTGAATATGTTTGATTTCCTTCTACTGAAGAAAAAAAATCTTAATTTTCTTTCACATGGCTATCAGAGACTTATTTCTTTCCTTATAGAAGAAGCATGAAATGAAGTTGTGCCACCACATCCCTCCAAATTATTCCTCTTTTGTGCACCCATACACAGAAAAAGGACATAAAGCAAAACTCGCTACTTACACTTTAAGAAAATCCTTACATGCCGACACCTCATTCCCATTTCCCTGTGTAATGCAGTCCAGACCCTGGAAAACAGCTTCACAGTTTCAGGTAAGTACTGTACCTTGGAAGGAGCTTGGTTCACTAGACACTGAGAATCAGAGCACAGCAGAACGTGCAACTGTGGCACTTGGACGCATCTCTCCGAGCTGTGCCGCACACGAGGATAGTCTAAGGGCTACTTAAATCACAACAGATGGGTGGAAGATGCCTCAGAAAAGAAACGCAGATCCACAAACCCGGCTGGCTGGGGCCCACTGAAGAGAACGAAAAGTAGCGAGACAGGAGCTGTGCCCAAGGACAGTATGAGGTAAATGAGGGGACAGGATCACCTTACACATGCTATGAAGGTATGTCTTAATTATAGTACATAAGAAGGTATGTCTTAATTAGCAGAGACTGGATGATCAGGGTTTCACATGAAGCTAAGAGCTCAAGCAGAAAGACTTAATGACAGGTAGTGCAGGAGGCAATGTTACTGATTGTTACAATTTGCTATGGTAGCTTTGGGAGTCCTCTTTCTTTGTACCTTTATTTCTTTATATTCATTCCTACCTCATTTTTAATGCTGTTTATATCATACGGCATTCAAATAATTGCTACATTACCATCTTCCTACCTATGAATCTGGGGAAAATAATGCAATAAAAGAGAAGATCCCATTGCCATCTGGACAAGCCTATCCAGTGCAATTAGCATCTTCACCCAATTAATCCAAATACCTCACAGATAACATTTCGGGCTACTACTATCAGGCTTACTTACCATTAATCCACATGGATCCACATGGAAACTGATTTCAACTCTTTGAGTATATTTACATATATTTCTATATTCCAGTCTTTCCCCAAAACCAAACAAGCAGCATACCCTCATTTCTTTCTCAAGTCACTGACTGCACTTCCCTGATCGAGGTTTTCCTGTCGAATGGAGAATTCCTCTCACCGATCACCTGGCATTGGGTAACATCTTTCCCATCTCATTTATTCCTATCTTGATTCCCTACCCTTTACTCATCTCTCTAGAACTATTCGGATTAACAACTCTCTTCTATCACCACATTTTTCACCTAACATATCACTATACATCAGTGTTTTACCATCACCTAAATTTTGTGGAACGAGACTCTGGCACAGGCTGCCCAGAGAGGCTGTGGAGTCTCCTTCTCTGGAGATCTTCCAAACCCGCCTGGATGCCACCCTGTGCCCCATGCTCTTGGTGTCCCTGCTGGAGCAGAGGGTTGGACTAGATGATCTCTGGAGGTCCCTTCCAGCCTTGACCACTCTGTGATTCTGTGAGACAGAAAAGAAATACGCTCTCCTTTATCCTCCTGTTATTATTATTCCTAAGCAATGTTCATGGAAGAACAACAGCAGCTGCTTTTTGTGAAAAACACAAAGGCAGTTTCTGTTGACTTTCAGGATGCTCTAAACAACAGAGAAATGCTGGTATATAACAGATTCATGTTACTGCATCTACAGATACAGCTGCAAAAAATAGAACCCACTGTTTAAAATAACACCTTATATTTATTTTAAATTTGGATTAAAAATTCTTCTGTTCTTCAAAATAGCTTTAGTTCACAAGTATTTCAGTTTTGCTGAGTATAACCAATATATACTACAAGGAACACATACACCTGTAAACTTAAAATCTATCTACCAAAAAATAAAGCTGATCCCGACCAGGTCAAGTCAAGTTAAAGGAATGCTGTGTTGTGTTATCAGGATGTCTTCTCAACATATTACGAAAAAATTATGGTAAGAATGCTTTATTCTAACACATTATTTGCTATTATAATACCCTTAGAAGTAGCTACTACTTAGACTGTTACTGACTTCACACACGTTCTGTTTTGCTGCATAAGTGATTGTCTATAAATATTTTCAGAAATGAAGTTGAGACCTGAAAATTTTAGTCCATTGATCTGTTCAGACCCAAGTGCTCAAGCTAGTGAACTGCAAATATATACATTTTTAATAGTGACATTACTCTGATTAAGCCAGCATGAGCAGTGTTCAGTAACTCTGCTCTGATTTTCCAAATACTGTGTTTCTTTTTATCTGCCTTGGTGAGGTAGGATACAAATATCAAAAACATGGATAGAGAAACAAAACAAACAAAAAAACAAAAACCCACCAACAACAAAAGAAGAAAACACTCTTCACACACCACCCTTAGGAGATGCATCCATTCTCCACCACATAAGTTATACATGTCAAAAATAATCTCCCAAATCACAAGATGACTGAAGCCTTGACACCCAGGGGAGGACCATGGAAATGTGTATGTTCAAGCCTTTCTTCCTTCTTTGAACATTCAGGTGGCAGATGACACTACTAGGCCCCAAGAATATAAATCTTCATTACAGAAATAAATGTGCTATTAAAAACTAGATCAGAACTGTAGTGAGGCACTGAATTAAAATGCTGTTGTGAAACATTTTAATTACTCCATATACATGCTGTATGATACTGTTTATTCTGCATATGCAAACGTAACAGCACTTGGTGAGCACTGTGTAGGTCAGACCTTTCAGAGAGCAGAATCTAAAGAACTTCAAAGGAATTTGCTTTGTTCTACGTTGCCAACACCTAGATTCTCACTCCTCCAACAGCAACAAAGTACCATACTCTGTACTGTACCCAACTGATCAAATTTTTTAAATATGCTGGATAAGTCTATTAAGACAGCAGGAAGTTATGGAATAAGTCACTTGTCAGCATTAGGAAATCGCACTTAAAATAGAGCAAGGATCTTTTGTGAAGGTGATCTCCAACAAAGGTGCAAGGACTGGAGCAGCAATCTGTAAGCCTAGGAAGAAACACACCCAGGCCCTTCTGCTTCTCCTGCTGCTGACCAGATGGCTAGTCTTGGTAAAGTTAATTTTATCATTTTATTCCTCACACTGGTAAAACCAAGAGCCAGTCTAGAGGTGGCCAGAACTCATCTTAATGATGTGTCTGTGGTTGTGCTGCTTTAGACAACCACACTGTCCCTGTCACCGTCACCCGAACATATTTACTATAAAAATTCATGGTACAAATACTTACAAGTACCTACCTTGCTGAGGCAGAGATGCATCCATCTGTACAAATGATTTTAATGCAGAAAGTCAGGTTTTCAAAAAAAAAATTTCCATGCAAACACTCAGAACTGTGTGTGCCTGGGGTACACGTTTACAATACACATACACTTCTTACATTTTATGATATGTGTGCAAAAGTGTTAGAATATTCAAACATATCCACGTATTTGGTTATCAGAATAGGACAGATGCACTTAAGGTCTAACTTGGATCTCTCCAAATAAATCAACACAAGATAACAGTAAAAATAATATTGCACCACACCTCCACGTATAGTTTTTGGATAACCTCAGATGACAGATGCTATGCCAGGATGAAGTATTTAAATTTTCTGAAAGTTAGCCACAAATTGAACATATTCATATTTAGTGGAAATGTCTTTAATATGAGTGCTTTTTTTGTTGCAAATTTTAATTTTTGTTTTTCTTTTGTTCACATAGATTGAAATGTCAAAACAGCAAGTGTCAATATATTGAAAAAGATTCAATTTTGCTAGAAAATAAAGTCAATTGGCAGAGTCATGTATAATTAAGATATTTAGTTTATCCTAGGTGGATAGGGTATACTCATACTATAACTTTCAAGTAGTTTCATATATTTCTTTCTCTATTAGTGGATTATAGCTAGTTCTAAATATTAATAACTTCAGTTGGTGACAAGTTAAAAAAATAAAAAAAACATGCTTCTGGAATCAAAGTGAATTATTCTTAAACACTACCATCAAGATTACAATCACTTTGCATTTTACATATCAGCTAAAGATCACTGAAAGTTTCCTGTTGCACTGCAGCAAGAAAAGGAAACGTAACACACAAGCTCAACTTGCAGCAAAGTACAGCAAGATACTTCAGCAATCTCATAAAAATTTCATACTAGAAGTTGTTACAGTGAGTTCAATTTGATTTTTTTAATGTAATACAGTACATTTTTATAAACTTAACATTATCATTGCAGAAGAGCCTGCTAACTGAACGTTAGCAATTTATTTTTATACATAATTATACTCTACTGTAGCTACTGTATGCAGATCTCAAAGTGTTAGTACATAAAATATTCATTTTCTTTATATGAGATGAGAATGAACTTAAAAGGTTTGAGTATAAGAATGAAATATTTGCTGTGCCTTTTTCCTCAAGAAATAATGAATTACATATTATAAACCAAGAAATCAACATTTAAATCCCAAAACTATAGTTTAAATTTACATGAAACATCTTATGATCAGTAATGTGCATCAACATTCAGCAAGTTCAGCCTAGCCATGTTTATGCACATTAAGCCTCAGGAGTCTGAAGTTTCAACATCAATTTTTCATATTTTTGTATAAAATGGCCTTAAAGATACATCTTCCATAAATGTTTTCAGTGCAATTCTGTCAGAGGAAAATATAAAGCTAGCTTTCAACCATTTTATGCCATAAAAACAACTTGCATTTGCACTGGCAAAGTAAGTCAGTTTAGTGGCGCCAACTACTTTTCAGTCGATTAAAAAGTCAATATTTGCCCTCTTAGGCAGCATATTCTCCCATACCTATGGGTGTTGAAACACAGGTGAAAATCTGAATATTGGGGAAAAAAATAAGGAGAGGCAGAATAATCTAATTGTTTAAAATACCATTTTTTCCATTAGTAACAAAAATGCATAATGAAAAATTCTGTAGGGGTTCTTTAGTAATGATCATATAGTTTTGGAAATTGGTAAATCCATGTTTCAGTCTTATCCTTTCCTCTAATCTTCACATGCTACCTTGGAAATATAACTTATTTCTTGATGAATTATATAAATGCTCAATTCTCAATGTGATAAAAATTAGTAATTGATTTTTTCCTATGTTATCCACTGTAAGGAACCAGAGGGACCACCGGGAAAAGAGCACCTGAAATTATAATTGAAATTATAATATGCGCTTGGCTAAGCATAGTGAAGTAACCTATACATTTTGGTTCAAAGACACTGTTTGTATAACCGCATACAGGATACTGCCTTAAGCATTGTTTCTTCTTTTTTTCCTTCTCTTTTTTTTTTTTTTTTTTTTTNCAGATTATACTAAATGAACAAAAATCCAACCCCTCTACGGTAGCACAAAATAAAAATGCAGCTTCATTCAAATTTTGAATACCTTGACTGCAATCATCTACAGCTGGTCATTCAACAAAAAAAAAAAAAAAAAAAAAAAAAAAAANAAAAAAAAAAAAAAAAAAAAAAGCTCTTCATACCAAAAAAAATTTGGCTCACAAAAAAAAAGTACAATAAACTCTCAATAGAAGGTTCTGTCATGAGGCAACCTACTATATACTACTGCTAAATACGAGTTTCCAGAAAAACATTACATCCCATTTTCAGCACATTTTTCATAAACATGCAACTTCACTATAAAATACAAAACACTTGGCTCTCAAGAACAGCTTTATAAAGACACACTGCATCAATAAAATTTTTCTTTGTGATTAACTTTACATTGTAATAAGAACTGTATTTTCACTAATGTTTATATATCAGATTTCATATTATAATGTAGTAATAATTTGCTCTTTGTGAACATCATGTTCAGAAGGAAATATCTATACACATTAACATACTAGACTATTAAAAACTCATTCAGTTACAGAATTTTATTGATACAGTAGATTAATAAAAACTGATAGGGAAGATAAAATGGGTAGGGTATTCAGTACATTATTTAATAACACACTTTTAAAATTAAAATATTTTAAATCCTTTTTGAATTTTCAATGCCACTAGAAGTCCAGAAAAGTCTGGCATCAATACTGAGGTGTAAAACAAGTCAAACAGCTTCTTTCACAATTTGCATTCTCTTCAACATTGTTCAACTGTAAAAGTAATATAGCACCCTTGGATGATAGGTAGGTGCCTAAAAGTAAAAACTAGGTTAAATTCATAAAGGAAACAAAGATTGTTTCATTTCTTTCTTTTCAACAAATAGTGGCAAAAGAAAGTGGCACTATTTGTTCAACTGATTTTTTCACAGTTAAATGTCAACAAGAGTACAAATACGAACACTGACAGATATTGCTTGAGATCAATGTTTAACAAACTCTGTTCTTTTTAAATCAATAGATCCAATAAACAGGGGGGCACTGTCAGTTTAAAGCCGCAGATAAAAGCTATACAAGCACTTTAGAAGTCAGAAACATTAAAAAAGAACTATTTACAGTTTTCTTCTTTAGTTCATATGTCTACAAAGCCAGCGCACATTACACTTCACAAAAATCCACAGTTAATGATATCAACATGTGTGTGGCTAAAGCTTGTGACCTAGGGACTGCAAATGCAGGGGTAATAAAAGTAAAATAGGTTTTGTCTTTTTCAGCAACCCCATTTCGTGCACTAACAGCTTCGTTCAGTCTCAAGCTTTATATTAAAAGCATTCTTCAAAGTTTTCACATGGAAGGCTGGTAACCACGTATTCACTCATCGCCTTTCCCTTTTGGAAGTTCTGCGACGCACCTGTTTGGGAAAAATTATTTAAAGTGGGTTTACAAGACTAAACTTGAGGCTTGAAAAAATCCAAGAACAAGTAATTTAATAGTAAAAAATGGTTACTCTCACAATATTGTGCAAATAACTGTACACATTATCATAAATAAAGCTGCACAAAATAGAAGATTCAAGATGCTTGACAGTAACTGACATTTTCTAAGAAAGGCAGTGCAGTGCCACTATATGACACACAGTTAGAACCACCTGTTATTTTAAAAGGGAAAGGTTAAGTCATCAAGAACAGAAAAAGAGTCTCTGCACATCAATACAACAGAGAAACCCAAAAAAAATACTCAAACGAAAAAGTCTTATGCATTTCTCTTACGTTGATTGTGGAAACTTCCTCTTCTTCCGTTACTTCTTCCTGGGGAATGTCATCACTGACAGGTGAACTACTCTGAAATACATCCATCTCCTCACTCGATTCATTCTCTTTGCTGGCTGCTTGTTTGGAACGTCCTGCGCGGCTACAATCAAAAGAAAAATAAAGATCAGTTTCACAGTATATGAGTCTGCTAATGGAAAGAACTTTGCATAAGAACAAGCACTCCATTTACCCTTTAAGAACAGCAGGCTTAATTTTGCTTTACGTATTACTTTTACCATATATGACTTTCTACTTAATCTCCTGTACAAAAGTGCACCCAGGAGACCGACCGAAGTTTGAAAACAATCTTTTCCCAGAATAAAGAGCCAGGAGTATGAAGCTCAACAATGCTTGTATCTATAGGACTCAACTGGGCTCACTGACAGTCTTCTCTTCAATACAGACTGAAGCAAGCTAACAACAGGGACACTGGAGAACAGGAAAAGCTAGAGACCCAATACTGTTTTTCTTTTTATTTCCATCTACTGACTTCCATGAACAGATGTGCTCCACTTCTGCAGTAGCATATACCATGACATTTGAATAGTTGCATCTATAATTTTACAGATGGAGAAAAATCCATATTGCCATTTATGAAATTAATATTATAATGAACGTAAAAGCAAATCTACCAAGCTAGCTCATGCTAAGGCAAGGATAATTAGTCAACAATATCCAGAATTTTCTTTGTTAGTTAACCATTATGAAGCTGAAACATAAGCTGAAATATCCAATTGCTTAAAATAAGAACTAGACTCAAAAGTCATCTGACCAGATATGAATCCAAAACTTCTGCTGCATCTGCATTAGCATTTTGGTTTGGATCATTAGCACAGTTTGAAAGTAAACCACCTAATTGTCCCTCTTAACAAAACCAAAACAGTGTCACAGAACTGTTTTTGTGCATGCAATTAAACCAGAAGCTCCATCCCAGGTAAGTACCACACAAATCCCAAGGGGTGACGTACAGATCCAAGCCATCTGTCACAGAAACACAGGATGGTTGAGGCTGGAAGGGACCTCTAGAGATCATCTAGTCCAACCCCCCTGCTCCAGCAGGGACACCCAGAGCACGGGGCACAGGGTGGCATCCAGGTGGGTTTGGAAGATCTCCAGAGAAGGAGACTCCACAATCTCTCTGGGCAGCCTGTGTGTCGGCTCTGTCACCCTCACAGGAAAGAAGTTCTTCCTCACATGGAGATGGAGCCTCCTGTGTTTCAATTTGTACCCATTACCCCTTGTCCTGTCACTGGCCACCACGGAGAAGATGGTCCCACGATTGCCACTTGCCTCAGGACTGCTCATCATCTGGGAAGATGAACTTTCCCTGTTCTTGTGCATCCCACCAATTCCTTCAAACCACACGTGATAGGAATGTTCAGTTCAGAGGACCACACTAAATAAATTCTAAATAAAATCCCCTAATTGCATATAGTAATTACAGCGCAATAGGTGGGTGCTTTAACACCAATGAACACGACCTCCTTTGAGAAACAAGACAAAATAGTCCAGCTGAAGTCTTTCATGATGCTGATAAAAGCAACAGAATTGAAAAGAAAACAAGAAATATTCACAATCTAGGTTTATGTCTTCACGTAAAATGAGCCAACTCACAAGTGCTGGTAGGCATCCCTATTAACTGTTACAACAGGTTACAGCCTCAGTGTAAAAGACAGATTCATTGGCCTACACACTTCAGTGCATCACAGAAGAGCCTGGAAAGCTTTAGGCACTTGGATGATATAGTCCCACAGTACTGCTCAGCCTATCAATTGCCATCACCTAAAGCCCCTGTAGATAATACGTGGGCAGAAAAGAGAAAGGTCTGACTGCAAGCAGCCCCTGCCAGTAGCCACTTTGAAGACTGAGGATTTATTGTTGCCTAATCTTTGTCTTACAAATTTGAAAAATAAGTCTAAAGCAGGGTTTCTCAGCACAAAATTAAGATAAACCCCATGCCAAAACAAAAGAATCACAAATAATCTTAAAAAGATCTTCATAACCCTTAAAAACCCAGCAACTTCTGAACCCTTAAAGCAATTTGGGTTGCTCACGCTATGAGCTGCATCCGTACACATGAATGAACCACTGTGCTGCTGTTACAGGCCATTAATACTGATACAGCTTATTCTGCATTTAGCATGGGGTAAACCAGCTCACTGGGAAGTTCACCGATTTCACTAGAAGAACCAGAAGCTCCTTAAGTATCTACTACAGGGTACCTTGGACAAATGCCATACAGCAAGTCACCCAACAAAACTTGCAGGTCCTCTGAGCCTGTTGAGCTGGTTGCTGGCAACCCTTATGTCACTGCTAACATGGCAGTGACTTCTACAGTGCCCAAGAGAGCACTGGGACCTGCACTTCCAACTAGAGCAAGGGACTGGGAGATTCTGCAATGAGGGAGGAAGAGAGTCTTGGGCTAGGAGAAGACTGGAAGGACTGGGCACCTTGGTTGCAGAATGGCAGCACACTGGACCCCTTGTGAAACTGGAAGTTGATTGAATGGGAAAAGAGTTACTCAAGCAAAGACCTGAGATACGTGAAAATAACTGCTGGGGATAGATAAAACTGGTACATTAAACTACTAGAGGAACACTCACATTTTGATATATCTGGAAGCTAGAAATCTAACTAATAACCAGGAGTATAATACAAAAGACTTCACACACGCAAAAGAGGTGTCCAAGGGATTCAACACAAGGCTCTGGAAAGGGATCTTGCAAATCTGCTCCACGAGTTTCAGATTGATGCCAGTTTTTATTGTCTTATCCACTCGTACACCTGTGATATACATATATTTTATGCACAAGAAAATGAAGCTCAACTTCATTTTAGAGATAGTACACATTGAAAATTTCAAGAACAATTATCCCTCACAGAATGCTGCACACTTGATTCATTTGAAAATTGAGTGGATAATACATTACCTTACAACAAGGAGGCCACAAACTAGAGGTACTGAAAATGAGTTTAAGCGGAATTAGAGAGAAGAAAAAAAACAAAAAACAAAACAAACAAACAACAAAAAGCACTATTCTCCACAACACTTTAAACAACAATTTGCTTCTTCCTCCCTATCCAAAATGATCAGTAATAATTTTCTGCTTCTTGAACTCCTCACAAAGCCTTATCTGCAAGACCCTCATGGTATTTACAGACTTTTCTCCTAAAAGAGCCAAGCTACACATATGCTACTAGAGCAAGTTAAACTTTTGCTTGTAGCCTATTTCTCTGATTTGAGATGCTCCAGGAGAAGCAGATAGGGAAAGTGTTTTAGAAATAATATTGGTAATTTATTTTCGTAGCTGTGAATTTAAGGACTCTAAAATATTTTCAGTAAATATTTGTTTTGGGGCACAGAGGTATATTTCAATTTTTACTAAACACAAATTCAGAAAATATTCACCACTTACACTTTTTTTTGCTGTGGTGGTGGTGTTTTTGATGGCCTTCCTCGTCTTTTCTGTGGCGTAGACTGTGCTGATTCAACTGTACTAGTTTCAGATGGTTCTGCTCTGTTTTGAGGAAGACCCAAATTGCAAAGTATCAAATTATAACTAGTGTTCAAGGATAAAGAAGTGCAGCTAATAAGAAGACGGACTTACCTTTGTTGTGTTCTTTTCGCTGTCCTATTTTGCCTGCCTTTTGGTTTTTGTTCTATGTTTTCTGTTTGCCTTTCTTCCTCCTCCTCCTCCTCTTCTATAGATGCTGCTGGTGTTTGCTTTTTTTTGCTTCTTTTTGATGACTTGGCTGGTGGTTCTTCCTTTTGTGTTCCCCCATTATTTGCTTTTGTAGGGCGTCCCCTTCTGCCTTTTTTTGGTGGGCTGTTCTGTTCATCCTCACTTTCTATCACATCTTCTTTTAGCCTTTTTTCCTCTTGCCATTGTGATTCATCAGATTCAGAAACAACTGCAGGTCTCTTCCTTCCCTGTTGACTAGTTCTAACTTTCTGCTCTTGCCCCAGTTTATTCAGGTCATCTATGCCTAATTTTTCTTCCGAGTCTGTGATAGTTGCTTTCTTCCTTCCTCTAGGTTTCTCCATCTCTGACTGAAAAGGTAAATTTACATCTTAAAATTAAAAAATTAAACAGACATAATCAATTGTCAAGTACACAAAAGCTAGGGAAGCTAGGATTCTACATCGCATACAATTTGCAGCCTTTGCAACAAATACAAAAGCACATATGCAGATAAAATGACAGTGGCAAGAAAGAGACAACTTTAAAGGTAATTAAATAACAAAAATGTGTAAAGTCTTCATTTATAGCCTGTGGCAAACAATCATTTAGAAAATCCATAATTGTATTTTTATCATTAGGAAAACAAGATGATAAATATAGGATAGAAATGGCCAACATGTCTCAAGCATTTTGGCAAGCTGAAAGGTGCTTCTGCCTGGCTCTCGCAAGGGCAATGGCAAGGCACTAACACAGGAGACTGTTGACAATTTGAATCCATAGCTTAGAAGAGAAATTTGCAGTGCTTTGACAGCTACAACTATCAAAGCTACCCCAAGACTCGACATTTGCTCTTCTCAACAAGAAGAAAAAGAGCAAAAAATAAAAGTAAATAAAAATCAGAACCATTTCTGAACCACAAGCTTTCAGAATACAAACTATTCCCTGACCTCTCTACCATTTAGCTCTCACTGTAATCGGTTCTTCACTGTACAAATATTTCTATAGGCAACTGTTAGGTCAGGCAGACAGCCCCTGGAGTGTAAGAGCAATCCAGAAGAAAAAATGCCTTTTAGTTTTGGGATTGTGTTTACTAGAGTTTAAAAAAAAAAAAAAAAAAAAAAGTGTTTACTAGAGTTTAAAAAACAAAAAACAAAAAACAAAAAACAAAAAAACAAAAAAAAAACAACCACAAGTATGGATTGACCTACTTACTTCATAGGACAAACGTATCTCTCAGTTTCATATCAATGTTTGTTTCAAACGAACATTATCTTATTTCAACAATACAAACACACTTTTATTGGTATTTGTGACATCGCAAATTAACCTCCCTGGCAATAATTATGCCACTTAAAGCCAGGATGGACTTTTTTTCCTTCACATCACTTAAGACAGAAGTCAGCTCACACAGATGTGCATCTACTTTTGCAGTAAGCCTTAGTCCAGAACATCAGAAAGGACAGCTCACTGCTGTCTGTTCTATTTGCTTCTGCAGCACGTCTGCCCATCTCCCATTATAGCTGTTTTTATTAATTATGGTTGTAGCCAAGTTTCTAAAGTGCCATGCAACCTTTGAACTAACATGTCATTCTACATTGTAATCTGCACAAATATCCTGAATTAGGACATCTCTAAAATAAGGTCCACAATTAAAATTCTACTTTTCAATTGATATCACATACCAATGTTTGAATATATATATTTTTATGTTACAAAGTAAATATTCAACCACCACTACCACAACAGCCTATAACTAAAAGTGAACTTAGTTCACTACGATTGCCTTGCTTCCTGCTATCTATATTAAATTGCTAAAATAGTTTTAGAATTAATGCAAGTGAAGTTCATCACAAACTTGAAAGGATGAAATACCACCCAATATATTTCAAATTGTCATATAAAGAAAATGTGTTCAGCTGACAATAAAACTGAAATTCGAAAGGAAATCCAGGTATAGGAATGAAAATTCTCAAGTCTGTTTCATTATGACTCTTTGTTCTTCAAAATGATGTTTTTAAACAAAATTCCAGATTTTCCTAGTTTTGTACTGTGCTAGCTTGATTTCCCCAGAACCTCTCACAGCTTATGATGGCTATGTGAACTTTAAGGCTACTAAAAATACAGGGCTTTTCTGCCAGCTTTCCAGCTCCTAAGAAAAACGCAACAGAGAAGATAGAAATAAGTAAATAAGGAAGTATCAGAGACAGTTAAGAAAACAGCAATGACATCAAACTTTTTTTCATGCATATCCCAATTTACTATAATATCTGACAAATTGCCAACTGTTATTAAGGCAGAAAGAGAACTGAAGTTTAATAGTGGCATATGAATTGTTATTAATTTATTAGAGCTGCTCATAGAATAAAAGCAGTGCAATCATTTTTCTTTGGTGTATGATCTTTCTGTATTCTGAGATAATGGTGCTAAAAAACAGACTTGAGATAATCATTTAACCTGTTCTTAATATCAATAAATATATTTCAACCCTATGTTTGTGGAAGAATCCAAATCCATTTTTGTAACCTTACTGGAAACCTTTAGCATCACAGACCTACAGAGGCCTCTCAAAAGGCCTTGTGACCATTCACTAAAACCTCTCAAAGATTCAGAAGACACAGAAATGCTCCCGAACAGCGCTGATGCAGTAAAAAAAAACCACACATATCAATGACAATATTTTGCTGTTCATGGAGTTCAGCAATGTTCTCACAGAACTGCTGAGTCATATAACAGCAATATCCTTGTTAAGCATTAAGACTACACTTAAATCCTGCGCGACTGCATTTGTCTAGAACTATCCCTTTGCTGGTTTACTCTGTTCTGACTCTTACTCTGTCAAGGACCATTCTACACACACACAGATTTAAAAGTCATGCTGCAATTTCTATGTGAGATACCTGACATTTAGGACTAGGCATTTTTTCCTACTTTGCTAACATACAACAAGTTTCATGCAAGAAGATAGATTCAATATGGCTAGCGAGGCAACTTTCCTAGCTATACACATGCCAGAAACCATATATAAAACAGATCTTCCCATTCTCAGAGGCAATGTGCAATCTCAAAATGGTTAGACCACTCTCCCGAAACCCCTACACGGTTAATCATTCTCAAACTAATTCAAGTAATTCTTACAGCTGTATTCTGAGTAACCATCAAACACACAGTAAACTAATAAATCACTGCACATTGAGTAAAAGGAATACAAAAACACTGGCAAACTGAGCATCCCGACTGCTTCACCAATGAATCCTGAGCATGACACAATCACAGATCAAATCTCATCGTCCTCGCTCCAATAACACCTGATCCTATCAATATCCTGCAAATCATACCAAGTAGTCTCAACTGCTTACAAAAACTGTCGGCATGATACAATGGTAACATGCCTGTCCAAGACGTTCAAGCTGAATGTTTGTCTTTGCATTTTCATCTCCAGAACTACTGCACTTTGTGCCATAGCTTACGCCATCAAGTCAGTTTCATGTAAACTCTGGATTATAAAAGCACATGTGATTTAATTATATCAAGTATTACCACGCTAGTTTAAGTTCTGTTGACTCAAAACAAAACATTCGCAAGGCAGCCCAAGAGCTCACACTTACAAGATCAGAGTCGTCTCGTTTGTCAGCTTTCTTCCCTGGTAATGGCGAATTTAGTGTGAAATCTTCATTTTCACTGTGGTCCATTTCAGTACTGTCAAGTCTTTAAAAAAAAAAAAAAAAAGATAAAAAATAAAAAGATATATGGTTACTCTTTTGATTACTATAATACAGCAAGCATTCATTAAAATAAAATACAACAGGAACAATCTTCAGAAGAAATCTACTCCTAAACCATAGACAATTTGGTGGTATTGCAGCTTTCACTGGGGTTTCTATAGCAATCGCCGGATATTACACACCAGAACAGCTAAGTCTCAGGACAACACTGTCTATCACAAACACACTGCACGTATTTCCCATCGAAAAAAGAAAATTCCACTAGTTCTGAAACAGAAAAACTTCACCGAGGAACAAAAAGATAAGTGCATCTGCATATACTTGCATACACTTCTATATCAAGCACGATAAGCCGCCCACAGGCAGGCCAGGCAAAGCACGCACACTGCGCTGAGGTTTATGCAATAAAATAGTATATTTAAATTTCATAGACCAGCTCATCCCTCAGCTTTCATTTGTTATTTGGGGTATTAAGCAAGCTATTTAGTTTTTATTTCAGCTTCTATGTCTGTCATGGTCAGTCATACTAAAGGAATCATTATGATCAGTTACACAGGAAAGCTTTTTTTCCCCTCTTCTTAAGTGTCATCATTCAAAATGCTGATCAGTTTAACTTACATGAACAGTGATTACAAAGAAGTCAGAATATCTTAGGCTGGGAATGCAGCCAGTTTAAAGGAAAGTGGCTCTGGATTTGTTTCACTGGACATGGAGAGAACCCAGACTGCAGTTTGTGTTTAGTCAGTAACAAAATTGTGTACATGAACCCCATGACTTCTTGTAAGGAAGCCTTCCTGTAGGCTTTCCAAGGACTTGAAAAGTATTTGTTAAAAGATATTGCGCTACATTTAAAATTCTTATTACATATTAGCCACAAAAGAATTAAAAAGTCTTAGTTCCAAAATGAACTTTCCTTGGTCCTGACTTCATATGAGAAAAGATGAATAATGGGGGCTACACAATCTCAAAATATCTCTGTGAAATAAATTAATGCTAATGACACTTTCAGTTAAACAAATGCACATTGAAAGACATTGACTCATGAAGACCCTAGAAACAAAAATAAGATTTGAAGACAGCTAGTTAGAAAACTTCTCTATCATCACAGTATATTCCTGTTCATCACAGAAATAATCTAAAACCCCAAATATTTATTCTTCTGAAATCTCTTGAATTTATTCCCATCTGCAAAGTCCAGGACAAATTTACACAGGAAGAAGTCAGACCAGATCACCATATTGCCTTATGTGTCCTAAGAGCTGGCCACTAGGTTGCTAGGAATGGCAGATGCACAAGCTATGTACCAGCCTCCTTCCTTTCCTCAGTCAATCTGAATATGATTTGCTCATATTTATGTAATTGGGCTTGAAGGATTTTTTTTATATCTTGAATTTGTTTCTGAGGTTAGAGAGACAATTTTTTTGCTTCAGTTACACCAGTATGTGATACCTTAACTTCAAAATATGAGAATAGAATTCAGTCTCTCACTTATCAAGTGAGATAGAAATATAAAGCTTCCCTTACAAATACTGAAAATATCAAAGCTGCTTTGTTGTCTACCAACCTCCCTTTGATCCTTCCTGGAGAGCTTGGGTTTGAACTGCTGCTGGCATTGCTTACAGTTTCCATTCGTGAAGATTTGGACTGAGACTGCTTGCCTGCTGACGAAAGAGGCTTATTAACTGCTCCAAGAACATTGGCTGCTTTGGGCTGAAACCAAAAATATATTTCCTTTACTTTAATCTACACATTGAAAGATTACATATCTAGCCCGAAATAACATATGCTATGCTTAAAATATTCACAAATTTCACATTCTACAATCAGTATCTTAATTACAGCACAGAGACAAACATTTAAATACCAAAGTTAGAACAGAAGTCCTAAGTCTGGAGAACGGAAATCAAATAACTAGCTGCCACCACAGTGTCAGCTCTCAAGCTTTATACTGAATTGCTAGCATTGGTGCACTCATCTAACCTTGGAGTAAACCACGTTTTGTGCAGTTTGTTTTCTGGATCAGCTAAGCACCTGCAGCAGCCCAGCAGCACAAGGCGGACCGCTCTTTCAGGAAGTCAGCCATTAGACTGGCTTAACTGTAGTGGCAAACCGCACTAGTGGTCTCAAAAACCACAAGTGTCTCAAAAAATCACATGTTCTAGAGGAGATTCTGATACTTTATGCAGAAAATTAAAAATGGTTAACTAGTCCCAGACTCCAGTGAACGCACGCTATTTAAGTGGGCTATCTTGTAGACATGGCAAATACCCCCAGCTCACACCAACTGTCAAGGCAGTTGAGAGAGTTCAGCTACACCTAAACGGGACACACGTTTATGGCAAACACACGTGTACAAAAGCATCGAGGAAGTAAAGACCACTGCTATCACTGAACTCTGAGTTTCACAGTACTTAAGATGATCCATTTTATATTTCCATATTAGATTTTGGCTGTGACTTAAGCTGCTGACATCTTAAAAAACGGACAGGCACATGCTCCCTTTCAGATATATATGCCATGGATATGCCCATTATGTTTCTATAGGTACAGTGAATTCTACGCTTACAGCAAAGAATAACTCTTTGTTGAGTATGAAAAACATGGAATAGCTTCTCCAAAAATAAACTCTTTTTTTCCTCCAAGTCATGTTAAGAACTTACATCTATTACTTCAGAACTTAACATTTATCAATAAGAATATATGAAAAAGCTCAGAAGCACACGTTCAGGTTCATGTGTTCAGGGGAAACTTAGTGCAGACCTCTCAGGTCCCACTGCACTTTAACACAACATCCACACTCAAAGCTCTGTTGCCCTCAGCTGTACATAGCGCCATTCCCTGCCTATCACAAGTGTCTATGCAAGCTAGTCCTCTATCCCCTTAAGACAAGGCTGCTGAGACCAATTCTCATTCCATGATGCTCTAGTGATGGCAAAAATTGTAAAATTTTAATAACTTGTGAAGGTTTGTAAAGTGCAAAGTTTGTAAAGTTTGTAAATCATAAAGTGTTATGTGTCTAAGTATACTTCTGCTGCTTTTTTACTCAGATCCAGTTCTGTGCAAAGGAGGACTTGGAGAGGTCCTCACGGACAAGCTGACCCTGGGCTGCTCCAAGAAGAGCATGGCCATCAGCCTCAGGGCAGCCGTCCTTCCCCTCGACTTGCCCTGAGGAGACCACACCTGGAGAGCTGGGTCCAGTCCCGGGCTCCCCAGTACAAGACAGGCAAAGACATGCTGGAACGAGTCCATCAAAGACCACAAAGAGGATGAAGGACCTACAGATTGAAAGAACTAAGACTGTTTCACCCAGAGAAGACAAGGCCTGTGAGGAGGGCGGCTTATTAATGTGTACAGATCCCCCATAAAGGGCTTTTCTCTTTAGTGTCCAGTAACAGCATGAAAAGCAATGGGCACAACCAAATACAGGAAGTCCTGTCTGAATCTAAGGAGAAACCAAACAACCAAACAAAAAACAAATGCTGTTTTACTATGAGAGTAACTGCTTACTGGAACAGGTTGTCCAGAGAGGCTGTGGGGCCTTAATCTTAAACTTTTTAAACCACTGCCCAGGTGAGTTTTCCTAAGAAAATGCAAAATAACACACAGAGATACATACACACCTTTCCAGGAGTGAAAAAAGACTTCATTTCTGGAGGAAGATAGTTTTTGGTGTTACTGAAATTCTGTAAAGAAGGAAAGAACAACAAAAACCAGAGATCAATATAGTAGGTTCTGAAGGTAGTACTGACAAAAGGACATACCTGATTTTCTGTACATCTTCTGAAGTGTTAAACTTGAACATTCATACCTCCTTTAAAACGTATGTACACATATATAAATAAATATAGATGAGGACACATACATCTTCAACTAAATTATAGCAGGAAAAGGTCTAAAGTCACAAGACTATTGCAATATAACATATTTTAACTATTCTTAAAAAAATTAAATCGATCATTATCTTAGGAAAATTTAAGTTCCAAGGTATACCTTGTCAGGTTGAGTAAAATATCGGGCTGGAAGTACAGGGTCTTTAGGGGATTCCAAACTGTATGTTGTGCTCTTTGACATAATGATATTCATTGCTACATCGCAGACTGTGTAGAGTTTCTGTAAATAATAGAGATTTAAACAAAAGAACCTTTAGAAGTTTATTGCAAATTTTGATAAAAACATAGGTTTTGAGCACAGAACTGGATGCACATTTTAAAATAACCATCTTAAGGTATGCTCTACTGTTAAAGTGGTGTATCACAGTACTAAAAGAAAGCACCAAGAGACAGAAATGAGGATACACTCAGAGACGGCTTTCATGTTCTCCCCATCCTCAAAATGGGGTACTCCATGTTTTGGAAGACAAAGATAAAGGGAAAAAAAAATCTCTGTGCATAAATAAGAAAGTTACAAACAGAAGTTTGTATATTATGTGATAAAAAATTTAAAAACAGGATCAGGGCTCGATACCTTCATTATACAAAACAAATTAGGAACATCTGATGCATGTTTTCTTCCTATACTAATTGTATTATCACATACTTTAAAAAATATTACAAAGCAGAAGATCCTCTGGATGTAATTATCCAGAAGATGATTACATAAGGAGGAAAAACTATATTATATACATATATTTAAAGTTTTGATAATATTACTGAGATAGAAAGAGAAGGATGACAATTTCAACCCCCTTGCAAATATGTAAGATCTACTAAAGCATAGAAAAACTGATATTGAAACTACAATAAAAGTAATCATTACAGTACACAGAGTATTACTTCCCACCTAAAATTTTACTGAAAGGCACTTTAAAGTTGATGGGTACAGAAAAATGCAACTCATTTCCAGAACTAGGTCAGACCTAAATGCAATTTCCAATCCAAAGTACCACCTACTTCATTCATTTTTTGATCATCTGGTCCTTGAGCATCTTTAGTCTGTTTTATATTTTCCACCATTTTTCTGATAAATGCATGACTGTTGTTTTCATTTTTAGCCATCAGTATTTCCAGTATGAACCACAGGCACCTAAAGCAGAAATACAGCATTTGTTATTAATAAAATAAATGAATGAAAAACTGCTAAAATACGAAAAAAAATGAAGCAAAATGGTTTACTTTGGTTCTACGAAACTACTAAAACAAAAGTACTATGAACTATTTGACAGTCAAAGAGTTTAACTTCAGGAAACTACTTCACTTGAAGCAATGTAAGTAGTATGAGCAAAATAAAAATCCGTTAAGGGAGAGGGTGGAGGTCCCTCTAAATAAGATACCACAGAACACTCAGTAAACCATTTACATGTTTTCCCTCCCTCAATATTTTAACAAAGTTACCAACATCATTATTGTGTCCTGGAAAAATTATCAAGGCATTCAGTAAATTCAAATTTCACTTAAAAGTCAGATCACAATAACCCTCAGAAACAAGATTATTAAAAATAGTCTTACTCTTTGATGTCCTTGAGCTGTTCAATGTCCTGGACTTTAACATAATCTGGGTCATGAGCTAGAAGGTGGATAGTATAAGGAACAACATATTCTGGTAGGAGAGACAACAGTTTTTCTGAAAAGCAGAGGAAAGAATTAAAAAACTGACTGCATATCAGGAAATGTACTTTTCCACTATACAGAAAAGAGAAAATTTTATGGACAGCATACATTAAAGTATTGATATTGAGAGCCTAGAATTGCTCTGTAATGCTAATGTTAATGTGGATCTCATCACTGATGTGCAGATGTTTCACTTGTGTAAAAATCAAGATTTTAAGTATCTCAGGGCTGGAAGTAGCTTTGTAGCTACTCAAGAAAACAACCATAGCCCTTCCCCTCAATCCTTTCCTGAGCTCAAAACCTGTATTCTGAAAAGCTCTGGAAAGAAGTGAGGACAGATTGCAAAATTCACATTAATTGCAATGTCTAGGAGCAACACAATTACAGGATGAGCTACTATTCTTCTTTTGAACATGTCATCATAGAGCCCTGCTGGCAAGAGAATAGAAAGTGCCCTTTTCCAAAATAAGATAGTGTAGTTAAATTGCAGTAGTGTTCTCCAAACATAGAACCTTTCTTATCTTTTTCAGGGGAAGGAAGGGACATAACCTGACAGCTACACTGACAAAGAAGTGGCAGACTGAGTCTGAAAGGTTCAATCTCTCTGGAAACAGAGAAGCTCAACTGAGTTGTGCCATCTTAAGCTTTTATAACTTTTTCTATCTTGTAAAGACTGTAACCAGTGCTAAGCAAGGTCATGTAGAAAGAAAGCCCTTCTTGCTTCAGTCTGATGGCCAATTCTCCTCAGGAGATTCAAATGTGAGAAATGTTGCCAAAACCAGTGTCAGAGTGACAAGCAAAAGATACACATCCCATCGGGGAACGGACACAAACTCCTGAGCTAACTAACCTTATGCGAATGAGTCTTTCAATACCTCAAAGCTCAGTGAAAAAAATTAGAAGGAAAAGCTTATATCCCAGAAGATGACTAGAACAAGAGACAGACAAGCTGTAAAGCTGGAGTCAAAAGTCATTGCTTGGAGAAACTCTACACTATCTTTTCTGGCCTATATCTGCAGATACTTCTATAGTAAAATCATGTGATCTTGACTGCTTGTGGAAAATGCAAAAATATAAATGTGCCTGTGAATAAACATTTGAACTTAAATATTTAAGAGCCAGAAAGTTGCTTCCTTCCTGCCCTCCTTGCCCTCCTCTCCTCCCCAAACCCCCTTTTTTAAAGTTAAAGTTTCTAGTTACTTTTTTGAGCAAGTAAGAATGAGAGCTGAAGCATATGACAAAGTCTGAAAAATTTGTTTCAATAAGCTTTTATCTTTCCTGTATTAGGCTGCAAATAACAAGTCCAGATATAAGTCATTATGCGTAATCATAATATGAAAGCTAAATGCATTAAAATGTTGACACTGATTCCCAGTTTATGCATTCATATAAAATGTCCTTGATAGGATTGAGATATGCAATGTCTATGATTGTTGCACATTTTCACAAATTCACAACTGCCATGCAAAAGTCAAGTCTGATTCAATCTACTCTATTTTTAAAGGACGACATAACCAGGAAGAATGCACAGGCTATATAAAATATTTAGAATCAGTCATAACAGCAGGGAGAGCAGAAAAGGCATTCAAAATAAATGAAGGCCCACAGAAAACCCTGACAAGTTCCAATTTCAGACATACATCTTTAGACGACCATAGCAAGAATAATACATCTGCTACACAAAAATCTAAATCATGAGATTCAAGAGAAAACAAGACACAACACCAGCCAGATTTTTTATATTTTAACACAAATTCAAGTAATTGAAATGCAATGTACTTGGCAAAGCAGTTAAGTGTTCCAGCTGAAATTCTGCTATTAAGTGAAATAGTTACCGCTCCTTCAAGCTCTGCCATGCATTTTAACCACAAGCAGTATGCGTAACAAGAAGCAATGAAGAGGTGGCAAAAACCCACAAGTGCATCACAATGATTTGAGCTCATTTCAGCTCAAACTGGTTTGCTTTAGATATGTCCTGGGTGACTCAACTTGCTGTTATTGGGACAAATTTGCAACTGAATGTTCAAGAGTTCATGAACTTCAAAGTGTTTAACTTCTGCTTTATATAATTTCTAATATAACTATAATAATTGTTTTCCAGACCTACTTGGAACCAAGTGGACCAGACAAAAAACAGATCAGAAAGCATAAATCTTAATAGAAATGATACTATAATTCCAGGCATGACAAAAATACTGTTTACACAATCCTCTCTCACCTCTATCAAGCTACTTAGTCTGAAATTGGTTAATAATGGGATTTTAATACCAAAGTATTGTGCTCCATTTATAATTAATATGACATTTAGTATCCAAACCCAAACATTACAGAAACATCGTACATGGGTATCAAAGTCATGTAATACATAAAAATAAAGAAAATGCATTAACCAAAGTAATTTAAATCTATTTTTTGATTCTTTTCAAAATGTCTGTTATGGTAACTACTCCCATAAGTTGCTGCAGAGCTGATAACGAGAGGGGCAGGCATTCAAATGCTATTATCTTACAAGAAATGGGCTTCAGCTTTAATATAGTAATGATGCTTTTGCAAGACATAAACAGTTCAGGGCTTTATTTGCTAAAAAGCTTTAATTGGTAAACCTGAACACCACAACATTAGCCTTGTAATTGCAAAGCATTTCTATCTAATGCAGAGTCCTCCTGGGTTCAAGGGCACATCAGCCGGCCAAGCCCGCAGTCACGGGTGAGGAGCAAGCTCAGCGAGCAGAGCCACGTGCCCCTCGTCTCCTCTTCGGTTCTGCTACAGAGTTTTGAGTGCAACTTTGCAATATCTATTTTAATATCATTAAGAAATCAGCAATTACTTTTAGTTATACGAGAAGTACTATACATTCCTCCTACATGGTTGAAAAATGATTTCAACCTTTAAGAGGCACAATCTTAGGATAACTTAAAGGCTCTTGCTCAACTTCTTTCCCTTTTTTAAAAAAACATTGAGTAGGGAGAAAGTGGAGAGTTTTTCTTCTTTTTAAAAAGTCTAATTAACAGCACAAAAAAGGATTTCTCCACATACATACTACCTGCTCAAAGTCCAAAGGGGACCGAGCTATACACAGACTAGCATGAAGTTCTTTGGCTGTGCTTCGTAAATGTGAAGAAAGAAAGAATTAAATCAGTTATTTGATAGCATCAGAGACAAATTCACTAAACAGGTCTGGACTATCCAGTCACAAGAAAAGAAAAAGAAGCAAGCTTCATTCCATCTAAGACCCAAGCCAAGAATCATCAGTAACCTTTAAAAGAAATACAGCTTCCCCAAACTCTTATTCAAAATGCTTTAAGCTTTTCACAAAGGTCTGCTTCAAACATATGCCCATATACCTGGGTTCTCCTATTGTATGTAAGTAGTTTTGAGTAAAGCAAAAGGGGCAAGATAGACAGTTACACTAGCCCATATTAAACTCAGGATAAGTATGATGCCGACTGCTGTCACGTGGAAGAAAAAGAATAAACTGATCCCGGAGCACCTAAACCACAGTCCTTAACCAAAGAAAGAAGTTACTTAGTACAGTAGCTCAAAGAGAGTCAAGTTAATTCATTTATAGTGTCATTAAGATTGTATATTATTTAGTGAATAAACATTACCAGTTCATTTACAACATAATCACTCAATTCTGACAGTACCCATACCTAACAGTGCCTCTGAACAACTGCTTTACTTCTGATATACCTAAGCAAGCCTCAGTATCTGCACAACTCCTAATAAAACTGACAGACTCAGAACAGTTTGTTAAAAGCTCAAAAGAAAATCCATCCTGTATGTGCAGTTTTCATTAGATACCTCCAAGTGAAAATCATCACAAGCTTACAGCCATTCTCCCTATATAAGCAGAAAAACATTTTCCCATTTCCATTTGAACAACAGCGGTTACACTGTAAAGTGACTTAATTTTCTTACCACTAACTGCTGCGTGCTGCTTCAGGTACTCCCTTCGCACGTTTATGTTCTTCACAAGGCATTGCCTTGCATGAGCTCTTCTCTCTTTCACGGGGTCCTTTGCACACAGTGCACAAATGGCCATATATTCTAGTGGCAGCCGTAGTCTAGAAAGGCCTTTGTGAAGTTTCTGAGCAAATATTTGTCTCACTTGGTAACATTCATCCTATTAAAACAAAAATTGTAACAATAAATTTTACCAGTGCAGTTTCACAAGTTTCCCTCAAGCCATTAATATTAGAAACAGAATATAATACAACAGACAAAAATAATGGTCATGAACTCAAGAGAGTACTAAGCATTTCCATTACAATATGCAAACCTGGAAGCCAACACAGATCAGAGGTGAATAACCCCTGTTCACCAGCTGTCAAAGCACACAAAGTAAAATAATATGAACGAAGATATCTGTATTATTTCTGGTCATCCTCCAGCGCACCAAGTGGATGACCACTTAGTCACCTAGGCCATGGAAGTTTTGTAGAAGCAGGCTCAGAAAACAGTTATTAGACAAGACACAAAACTAGGCAGCCTGTCACAAATGAGAGCACTCGCGCAGCTTGGCACATCTAACCTGCCAAAACTGAGCTCATGCTACCTCTAAAGATAAAGAGAACATTAGCAGGAATAGTCAGATATTTTATTTAAATAACACTACCAAAAACAGGAACACACACAGGGGTCCAGGCATCAAATTACCAACAGAGCAGAAAGAGAAAACCTAACCATTTGCTGAGCTCCTGAACAGGATGAAAGATGCTGCGTGCTGGGTAAAACTAGCTCCTCCTCCCCCCATCCAGAAGACAGGATTCAGACCCCATCCTCACTCTAGGCTCCAAGGTGTAATCACCTTTTGCAGAGCCATTATGAATTCCCAAAATCTTTTCTGGAGACAGAGCTGACTGAAGCAGATGCAGCGACCCAAGACGACAACCTGAGGAGTCTGTAACACCCCCTCCAGACTTACTACATTTTTATATAACCTGTCTTTACAGCGAATCCACGCTGCAGCAGAAGGCTAAAATAAAGCTCTCTGCTCCTGCTCATTGGCACCACCTAAGTCCAGAGTCCCGTAGGTGCATTGAAGAAGCCAGCAGGCTTGTGTGGCACAAATTGGAGGGATTTTTACTTCTTTCTCTTAATCTCCTAAAATAAAGGAAAACCTTGAATTCAGGTACTGGTTAACTAATAGGAAGGGGGACTGAACTAAAAACATTCCTATATTTTTAACAGCATACAACTAAAACATATGCCCAGTTTCACCTATTTGCTCTCTGAATAGAAGAAAGCTGATAGAAGGAAACATAAAAAATATTTTTACACGTGAAGCTTAAGCAATCTAGAAAATTTATTCAAATAAAAAAAAAAAAGAGCATTTTCAACAGTAAAGCTTATTAGATCTTATGTCTGAATCTAAGGTCTGCTAAATACTGAAGCACTTTAGAACTAAGTGCTCAATTATTTTCTGTTCATCCAATATGAAGTTTTGCTGTCACTCAAATTCATTCTGCAGATGAAATTGTAACTATTGTTAGGTTACGGGTTTGGACAAACGCAAGCATAACTTTTTGGAAATGATACAACTACATGCATTTAATCATCATAAAGTCTCTGTTTACCAGTGCGACCTTAATAGAGCAGTAAGTGTTCTGCTCTCTAATCATTTTACATTATTCAAGGCTATTACAAAATGACAACCTCAAAAAAAGGAAATACAAGTTCTGCTAGGGTTCTTTGACTCTTGTATAACAATTACAGACCATAAAAAGAAATCAAACTTCTCCTTTTGTTTCATCTGTTTCCTAAAATGCCCACTTAAGAAAACTTGCTAAACTAAATTACAGCAAATCAGGGCTCACTTTAATACCACGTGGATGTTCTGTTTGATGTGTAGGCACAATAAGTGTTAAAAGAAATAAGCTCTTAAAATATTAAATGCCTGCCTTCAACAAAGGGACACTAAACATTCTAAGCACACATATATATGCAAACATCTGAAAACTCAGGTATCTGGATGGCTGCCTACGAGAGATTAATGCAGTAACACTTAGAAGTGCAAAATTTCCATTTGTGCCAGTGCTTCCAGTTACACTGAATGTGTGCACCTAAACTTAATGGACCGTCACAGAAAGAGAAGAAAACATCAAGATCTATAAAAGTATTTTATATTAAAATAAGTACACAAAAATCTACTGGGAACCTCAGAGGGAAACCGAAGGAGATTTCCTGTCCTGATAGAACTTGGAAACTAAAATTTGGTGAGCACAAAATCAGAAGGTCACAAGAAGACAAAGAAATGCCAATAATGCAAAGAGGTACAAAAGTGATAATATAGTAAGGCATGATATTTAAGTATTTCTTATAATGGATGATCTTATCAAATGGTCTCATCTATGAAAACTTTCAAAAGTTCAGGACAGATAAGCTTTGAGAGCCAAAAGTAATAAACAAGGCGTCCATGCATGTGCATACCAACATTCACAAACAGCTAAAACAGATACAGCTGCAAAATAAAAAGGCAACAGGAAAACAAAGAGAGACAATCAAATAATGGAGGACAAGGAGCTTATACCTGATATACTGAGAAGAACTTCAAAACACTGAAAAAAAATTTTTGACAGAGGAGAACAGCAAGGCTAACATTTAGGATATTTTTAATTTCTAGAACAGAACAGATCTTTTTTGTCATTACAGTAAGTGGCTTTTTCCTCCCCATTCTGTTTTTTTTTCTCTGAAGTGTAAAAAAAAGTTAAATTAGTTTTGACATAAAATATCACTATTAATTTTTGAGATAAAGAGCATAAGTCCTTTTTTTGTACAAGGACTTCCAATTAGCATCACTGAATTTCTGACACATTTTTCTTAGGCTTCATTTTTTGTTGTTTAAGTTTTGTCGTATTTCCTTTGGTTTTCAATGCATATGGGAACTGAGGAAAGGCACATGGGACACAGAGGTTTAATAAAGTGTGTGTATGGCTTTTGAACCGATACACAAGCTTAATATGGACAGCCAGTATATGAATGACTTTTCTGACCTGAATACATCCATTTCCAGAGAAGTTAAATTAAAAAGGCACTTTCTCACCAAAACACAATATTCATACAGGAGTTATATATTTTAAATATACATGAATCTCTCCATGATCTTCTTACTCCTCTTGGACTCACTAAAATATATAGGAGAGGGGCTGGAGGAAAAAAAATAATTTCTGAGGAATTTAGAGGGTTTATGAGGCAATAACATAGACAATTTCTGCTTATATTCTGAGAATTACTTCGCCCTGGTCTTGATCTTAAAGTCAGAAGTCAAAGACAATGGCTCTCTGCATCTACTAAGAAATCCTTCCTAGCTCTTATATATAAAGAAGGGCAATTCCCTTTACACATCTCAGTCCCAAGTATATTTCAAGAAGCCAAAGTTTTTAATGTCACCAAGTCTTAAGTACCTTATATCACCTTGCCTCAACTTTTAATAATGCCATAATGCCACTGAGGTACTATTTCAAAGAATGTTCAATTCCTTGATTCAGTATTCTAACATATCACTACTTCAAGTCACCATTCCCATACCGGGTTGTACTGGAATATTGGGTATATTGGTACACTGGGTAGAATTAGAGATCTAAGTGTCCAGTAAGATGGTTTCAGGATTACAAAGGGAAAAATAAATTCATGTCAAGTCTAAGGCTTTTGCATGAGATCAGACATTAGTAGCAGTAGGCACAACATAATGAACACACACACACACACACACACACACACACACACACACACAGAGACATTGCCAATATCCACACGTCTTCCTCAGCCTCCTTACATTTATGGCTAGTGCACACAGCTGGTACTGTTCCAGGGTGATGATTTCATGGTAACAAGGCTCCTGCGCCAGCTTCACAATAGCACTCCCTGCAGCCAGCCTCAAGCGAGACATGTCTGGTTTACTGAAAAGTAAGGACATAGATATGATGGTTAATTAGCTAAATATACACACATATAAAATTATTTGATTTAATTAGATCACATCACATTTGCATTGTTGAGGGAAAAAAAGTATTAATAAAAGAAGGAAACATTGTCTGAACTTTTTCTCATCTTTTCAAAGCAACAACAGAAGTAATTTGAAAGCGCAGGTAGTTTTCAAGCCACCACATCGAGGAGGCTATTACCACAAACCCATTACACTGCACCAACATGGTAATGCAAGTACTCCTTGAAAAAGGCCTAATGTGGCTAGAAATAGCCTGATATTCCTTTATGAGCAGTTCCTGCCAAAAGAGTAGTCCCAGTTCTAGTCCTCAGAGTTGCCAAACTATTCCAGTACTGATAGCTCAAGATCCACACTGTACCTCGACACGTACTAAAGACAAATCAAGTATTATGATAGGTGACTAAATGAACTTATTTCTAAGATGATGTCCAAAAGTAGGTGTGAAGTAAAAGTTTTTTCAATATGTTGCAAGTAGTTTTACTTCACTTGCTTACCTAAATTGCATTCTCATATAGCAAAATCATTTGCTATTTTTCAGATCAATAAATGTATTTGTATACGATCTACTCCCATATTTACAACGGTCATCAGAACATCAACAGTATCTTTGCACAGTCTTTACAAACTGACATCCACTTAATTTGTGCACTAATAAATTTAATTTAACTGTGAGCATTTTTAGAAAACTCATTTCAATGAATAGCCATCTATTAACTTTTGCCTTACTTCAAACTGTAAAAAAAAAAAAAAAAAAAAAAAAACACTTAATACTTTTTTTATACCTCCTTGTTACTAAAGCATGAATGAACTTATTCAGAAGGAGTAAATGCACCTTTTTCCTCTAATAAATTGCAGTAGGAATCATGATTTATTCATATTTATAAGCAAATATTTGTTCAGGCAGGATAAATAGTATTTAACTCCCTAATCATTTGCCCCTTTTCCTTAGGAACAGAAACTACTTTGTCTTAAATCCATTGTCATTAAAATTATATAAAGCATTTCAACAACAAGAATAAAGTCACCATCAAATACAGTTAGAGCATACAATAAAAAATATCCAAACCATTCCAACCCTCAAAATATCTTGTTAGGCTTTATATATTTCTCAGCATTTTATGGAAATCAACACTTTTCAGAAAGACACATAAATCATGAGTAAACAGATGGTAGCACAAAAGGTACAGTGACTTTCAAACAGGGCATAAAGATGTACACGGTAATCTTTACTTCTTAAATGTTAAATTTTACTTTAAATTGAATCTACTTGGTAAGTGAAACCAATAAAAATTCATTCACAGCTTTGCATCCCAATGACAATTGGGCAATAATGTTCTGCTCTTATAGAATGGGTAAGCTGAAAAGAAGGATAAAATTAAGAACTTTCAATCTTACTCAGCTTTGGCAGTGATAACATTTAATTCTAAAAATTGAATCAAACAGATTTCACATAAATTGGCTAAATCTTTATGGAGCATAAGTCATATTTGCATCACAGAAATATCCACAAGCATGTATGCAGGAAGAACAGGGCAGTGTCAGCAATGAGTGTCACTCTTCCAATTAAAATGACTGTAGGATCCTTATTATTTCCCAAAAGGGGTTAAAAAACAAAATACAAACAAATAAACAAAAAAAACACCCCCCACACCACTCATTCTTAATATAGGATTTATTTTTGTTCAAATCTGTTCTGATCTAAGTTATTCCAAGATTCACAGTTTTGAGGCTGAAATAAAATAAATAAATAAATAAAAACCATAAACAGACCAATTCAAATGGAGTTTTTCAATCTCTTCTANAAACACCCCCCACACCACTCATTCTTAATATAGGATTTATTTTTGTTCAAATTGGCATAGTAAATAGCTTTCTGATCTAAGTTATTCCAAGATTCACAGTTTTGAGGCTGAAATAAAATAAATAAAAACCATAAACAGACCAATTCAAATGGAGTTTTTCAATCTCTTCTAATGATTTTGAAAGTTATTACCAAGGATGACTGTCTAACTAATTATGAGAAACTTCTCAAGAACTAAGAGGAGGACCTGGACATTTATTTTCCAGTTTGCTACCCCAGTCTCTGAACACCAGAAATTCGAAGGAAGAACGGAAGTGCAACCGCAGGGAAAGGTGCTATCGAATTTAATTAAGGTGGCAGGTTGCAGGAAGATAATCTTGAAAACTTGTCTGCTGCATAATCAGCTATCTTTTCTCACTATTTAACTATTTTTTCCATAGAAGACAGATACCAGCATCCAATTTTGTAAGTAACATCCACATTCCACAGATCAAAAAGCTTTTCCTGAATCCAAAGTCTTTGCTGCTGTTGCATGTCAGATAGTACAGCAGATTATAGCACAGAATTATGAAGCTATAAAAGCCAAAGTATTTAAGCCATTTTACTCTTGGTAAACTTCTACTTGAGAAGCAGCCATTTTTACAGTTGATTGAGAAATACTCCAGAAACTGCCCCCAAAATGCATTACAAACTTCTACAACATGAAACAGTAAGATTAGAGCATTTTATAACACCAAAACAAATGGCACTAAAAAAAAGACCTCAGCAATAGGATAATCAGTTTACCAAGCAGTGAGACCAAGCATCTGAAACCTAGCCCTTTTACTTAACTGAACTATCTTTAGTAAGTCATACGTTATTGTGAGTAAAGCCATGAACACAAAAACTGACTCCACACAGAATGACATCAGACGCAGCACAGTTTAGCAGTTTGGGGGTGCTAACCCCTAAACCCACCTAACTGGAAGGAGCAGTGTCAGTTTTGCACAGGAGGGATCACCTTAGCAGTAAGCACTGGCAGAAAGGAGGTATCATCATGTTCTCAATGGGGAAGAGCAGCAGCCTGGGCAGCATCAGTGCCCAGGCAGCTCCGTGCAGAACTAACATACATAGAAGAAGCTCTCCTACGCTCCAGGTGTTGGGAGCACTAGTTAACGTAGGTGCCATGGGCTCTCACGCAGGTGAAAGAGGCAGAGCTGCGCTGCACACCGCTTGCAGCTGTGTGATCAACTTGACAACCTCTGAATAGATCCTGCTACAGCTTGTGTAGGTAGCACAGGCTAATGGTTGTTCAGAACACAGTTAAAGACCAGGTAGTGATCAAAGGAACTAAGAGATGAGGATCCAAGAAGACAGAAATTAAGGTGGGAAAACACGACACCCTAATTTACTTGCACGAGCTAGCTGGTACCCCAAGTCCAAACCTTAGCTATAACACCTCTGCTGCCCTTGCCAAAGAGTGCTATAGGGGCATCTGAACAGAAGAAATTATCTCTAGAAGGTTGAGCAAAGGGAGGGAGGGGGAGAACTACAGAAATTACTATGAGATGAGCATCAGGGGGTGAGGGAATTTCAGGATTAAACAAGACTATGTCAGGACTGTACAGGACCTACCGTGAGATGATTAGGGCATTGGCAATAGCAGGGTCAGGGAGAGATCAAGGGTGATAAAGGAGACAAAAGTGAGGAAAGTGAAGGTGGCCCTTGTCTATAAGAAGGGGCTGTCACATGCCAGGAGACCCACTTTGTGTCAGAGAGGGGACAGAAGGAGGGTGAGATCAAGGAGGGGACTTCCCTTGAGCATGAGTCCTTAGGATCCAACTGCCTGTACTTTTAGGTGGGTAGCTATGAAGAGGCTGTGCCTCTGCCTCACCTTTTAATGACACAATCCAGGCTACTCAAAAAACCTTCCACATTTTTTAATATTTCTGGCAAACAGTAATGGCTAACGTGTCACTTCTACCGCAGCAGAGAATTAAAAAGTTACCACAAAAAATGATGCTAAAGAACACCTAAAAAGAATTTCTATATTCAGATTTGATCCTCTTTATACACTTTAGTGTCCCCAAAGGAAGAGAGGCTGCCCTTCAAGCAGAAGTGCCTTATTAGGTGTTCCCACCTGTTTTGTTGCAATATACTATTATTTCTGACAGAAGTCCTTCTATTAGAAGGTACATGCAACAATTTGTCCAAGTTGCATTAAAAGCTTAAAACCAATTTACAGTGGGAAAGAGGGAGCGACTCTGTTTATTCTTGCAATATGAGTAATAGCCCTTCAAAAAGGGGATAAAGCAATATCCCCTTGCTATATCAAGTTACAGTGTTAAGAAAAACAACTAAAACTGAATTTTATGTAGAAATTCTGTCAAGCTTGCTATTAGTTCCTACAAAATTAAATGAGATATATATAAATTGTTAAGTGGCATAATAGTTTAAGTATTACTTTGACTAAAATGTGTGCATTCTCCGAGACATTAAAAAGTTACCATCTGTTACGTACCTAATTTTCCCCTGTTCTGTCAAGTCCCCATCACTGTGCAATATTGTCGTTAGCAACCTCAAAGTAGATGTTCCCGATTTACTGTGGTTGTTCTTCATTCCTAGCAACCATCGAACCATCATCTTGATAGCCTGAATCTGCAAGAAATTGAGAAATGGGAGAATTGAATCACATTATGTGCCTTATTTTAAAAATAATTTATATCTTAATCATACTGCATTTTTCCTAGTAGCTTTTATTACTGAGAACACTCAGCCTGTGAAAGCTGCAAAATACCATAAAGTATTGTATAATCTACTGAAAAATTACTAAGACAAACTCTCAAAGAAAATTTTTACCAAAAGTCTCAAGCAAATGAAAATCATGAAGTCTCTAGTCAAAGCTTGAACAATTTCTTTTTCTTAATCTATTAGATCCTGTCATGTGAAAAACATTTTAATTGACATTGTAGTTATTAAATACTACAGAAGAGGCCAAACAATTTATATTTGTTAGCAAAAAAAAAATTAAAAATGCAAAACAGATTTTCATATAACTACTGTGCTTAAATAAGTCCTATGTATTTTTTTTTTTAAATATAGGCAATATTTAGACATAAAATTATTTAAGGACATATAAATTACAAACTTTTCATAGACAGTCTGACTGTTTATCAACCTGTATCAAAGATAAGCACTTCTCAAAAATGTGTTTCTTTCATGACTATTTATAGTAGCAGACTACGAGGCTTTTCTTAGGAAAACTGTCCAGAGAAAACAATAAATATTTTGAGATAAGCTTCCAGAAGTAAGAAAGATCTAGCCATTATGAAACACTGAAGAATTTCGCATACTCCTTTAGTGAGAACAAAGCATGAACTTTAAGTTCTTCTTAGAAAAATTACAGAATGAAAGGATTTAGATACTCAGATTTGAGAGCAGGGACAATAAAGGAACAGAAAGAGCACAGCCTTACAAAAAGACGAAAGCATTCATCTGAATCAAGCAGACGCTCTTGAAAAGAAATGCAATGCAAAAAAAAAAGAATTCAAAAGTGTACAAAAAGTATGATAAATATAGAAAAAGAAATACAAGCTAGGACTGGAAGGAATCTCCTGGGTGATGAATTCAGTTATTCTCTTAACATAGATGTTTTTGTACACAGTATCTTAGAATTTTCCCTTTAGCAGAAAAGGCAATTGCAGTATGTTTACATCTAACATTGCAAAATTACTGAAACTCTACAGTTTACTGTATGATCAAAAAGGCCACCTTCAGATCTCAAAGTTCTCAGTTATAAGCAAGCTGTTTTTTAGCACAGTAGCTCAGCTACTCTAGCACTAATCCCACCTGTAACACCAGCAGGAGGCAGGGTGTCAGCCACTCAAGAGCTCAAAATTCACATGCAGTTTGCACATGAACAGAAATGAAGCTCATTTTTGCCCTAACCCTCAATGGATCTTCCGCTAAGACAGCTGGCTAGTTCCAACAAAATGATCTGGCTTATTTTAATAATTGCTCTTTCCACAGTTTACCTGTTAAATTTTTTACGGCCACAACCACTCACAGTATCACTACTGCGGCCTATTTGTTGGGGAGAGGGCAACCTGCTAGCTCTACTTGATAGTCACATAGATGGTGTTGAGTCTGCTTGACTCCCAGAACTGCCCAGCTGCACCGATACAGGACGATGATGCGGACAGGTTCAGCCAGGACAGTCACATGCTAAGGAGCACCAGGTCATCCTGGTCAGCTCCTGACCATTCTCAGCTTCTTCTCTTCCTCCTTCATCCCAATTTACTGCCAAAGCCCACTCTAGTCTTCCTTGTATATGACAAAAGCTCAGCCCACTTCCTCTGCAATTTTCTTCTGCTCCCACACTGTCTCTGCTAGCTTTAGTGATGCTCTGATGACACTACAGCAACCCATCAGAGTTTGCATGCAATCCACAAAGGGTTATGATACAGGAGAATTTCCCAGTCGCTATGTTTCACTACTTGGATACTTAAACATGACACAAGTTGGCACTGTCCTCATGTTTTACATTTTTCTCTTCACAATTGCACAGGTTAAACTATGAAAGGATAATTCAGGCTGGGAGGAGCATTAGGAGCTTTTCAGTGCAACCTCCTACTCAAAGAGGGTCAGCTATGAAGGCAAATAAGGTTGTTCCAAGTTTTACACAGTTGGTCTTGGAAGACTCCAAGGATGGAGATCCCACCTCCTTTCCAGGCAGGCTCTTCCCCTGCCTGACTGTTCTCATAGCAAAAGAAGTTTTTTTTTCCCCCTTATATCCAAACTCCCTTGTTTCAATTTACTCCCCATAAGCCTAGAATCCTCCTCTAAAGTTAAAAATCAAGGTTTAGATTCTGTACAAGATAAAAACAGCAGTCATTCAACAGGCTGTGAATAATTCCCTCATACTAGATTATAGGACACAACAAAACCACATGTATTTCAAATGCAAGCAAAAATGGTAGGATGTGATCATTTCCTTCTAAAATGTGCAACTATTGCACAAATAGGAATAACCCCCTCGCTATAGTCGGATAAGCAGAGAACTAATAAACCAACTGAATGTTTCCAATATTGAGTTCTGTACCAAGTGGAAAACCCTCACGGCACTGGCAGACAACCCTTACATTACGAAGAGTTTAGCAAACCTGTGAGAGAAGGTACATGGCTTAAAGCTGTCAAAGCAACTCTGCTCAAAAGGCATAAGATGAAACTGCTGTTACAATTAATTTAAACAGCATACTGCAAAGATGGGCATCTTTCTAATTACACGTGCAAATATGAAAGCATAATCTACCACTGCAGAGACTGGATGTAGAATCTACCTTCTAAAGAAACGGGATTTAAAAACAAAACAGACAGACTTAGGACATATTTTCCACAGAATAAGTCTTTTTTTTTTAAAATGTCTTCAGAATTCCAATGAAAAATATAAACTTTAGACAAATTGATACAATATNGGATTTAAAAACAAAACAGACAGACTTAGGACATATTTTCCACAGAATAAGTCTTTTTTTTTTTAAATGTCTTCAGAATTCCAATGAAAAACATAAACTTTAGACAAATTGATACAATATTTAACTATTAAATAGAAATAATTGAGTGTGCTAATATCTGGCATATATAACCTCTCGACACCGAACAGCAATGTAATGAAAATTCAGTAAGGTATACGTGTATAAGTTTATTTACAAAAACTTCTCGCCTAGCAATCCAATTTTAAATGTCTTCAGAATTCCAATGAAAAACATAAACTTTAGACAAATTGATACAATATTTAACTATTAAATAGAAATAATTGAGTGTGCTAATATCTGGCATATATAACCTCTCGACACCGAACAGCAATGTAATGAAAATTCAGTAAGGTATACGTGTATAAGTTTATTTACAAAAACTTCTCGCCTAGCAATCCAACCTCTCTATTCTGATGCAGCCCTTAAAAGTAACTTCTCTTTTTAAATTCTAAAAGCTGACAAGGAGATAGAGAAAAGCAGCCAATTGTTTTAGGAATCTTGACATTACTATATTAATTATTACACACACAAACATATATTAAATGCTACTTACTTTAACAAGTGTTTCAGGAGAAACCTCTTCATCTGGAACCCAAAGTTTTGTTGTCTTTTTTCCTGGAAGCTAAGCCAAATTTTACATTTTGTTATCAAAATGTTACTTCACTGAAATCTGCTGCAGTCTCCTGTGTCTTGTTTGTTTTGAGAAACAATAGAGACTTACTGCTTATTTCTATGCTTTCTGTATTTTATAGAAGTGACTAGTGTAGAAGTATGGTAATATTCTTACTTAACTATTCAAATATCAACAAAATTTGGTAGTATTAACAGATTTTTTTAATTATTATTTCCTGAAAATCATGGCTTTAGTGTGTAAGACGCATAATAGCTGTTGCTCTGAAAGTAATGTTGGTTTCAATATCCAGTAGACAGGCACATCGAGTGCATAATTTTAGACAATATCTCCCCTTAATGTAGTTGACAATACCTAAGTATTAACTTAACAACTATTACCAATACAGAATTATCAAACTAATTTCAGAATCACAGCCCTACATTTAAACAAGTATTTTAGTTTTAAATAAATCATACTCCCTAAAAATCACAACTTGCTTGTTTAAGATGAGACAAAGTGAGCAAATTCTCCCAGTTTTAACAAAGGGCAAGGCATCAATTATAGTTAACTTGATGTTTTTGTAAGACTGCAAAATTAGCACCAGCATTCCTTCTGTACTGTGGGCTTTCAGTTGATCTGAATAATACATACAGAAAATCAGAGACAAATATATGTAAAAGGGTAAAGCAGCAATTCAAAGTTTTGTTTTAAAGCAGGTACTTTACATGTTGATTACCTTCCGGCAGAAAAAGGCAGAACCCTGAAACAAGATTTAAAAAAAAAAATACTTACCCTGTCATTCATCAGCAAATCTTTAACAATAAAAGTGGCAACCAAAGATTTCAAAGGGGCAGCAAATTGATCAGGTGCTAGCATGGCTATATGACCAATAGTAACCAATGGTGTAATGAGATGCTCAAAATTGCTTGGGTCCAAACTCTTATGCAGTGGCTAGAAGAAAGGCAACAAATTCAAATATTACTGATAAAATTTGTGTCTTAAAAGAAAAAATGTCTGTAGCAAGCTGGTCATTCTAACTGTTGTATTAACCATTTAACTCACATATTTTCACTCCAGAAAAGGAATTGTGAAAGAATCATTTAGATTTAAAAACATTTTCATGAACCCTACAACAGGCTTCCCAGGAATCACACGAAAACCCAAGAAGATAGAAAGAAAATGCTAACCAAACTTAGCAGGAAAAGTTCAAAAAGTAGTAGTTCAAGCAGGACCATTTGGGAAGGAACGCATTAAAGGGATATTTTCTTGTTGAAGAAGTGGGCATACTACACCTCAATATGGCAATTTCAGTAATAAACTATGATTCATCCTTCAAGATAAAAGGCAGATGGGCACTAATTAAAAAAGATCATTTTTTGCACTTATAACTAAAATCTGTTAGTTTCTACAGTAACTTCATTTCCCATAATTTTGATAACCATTTAAATATTCTGTGGCAGTCACAATGGGTAGCATTTGGTTCCGAGTTGCTTATTTCAGCAGACAGTCTAACCTACCTGTTTATTTGGGTTTTGTGTGTGTTTGATTTTTTGTTTGTTTGTTTTTAGCAGACTAAAGTAAGCCTAAACATGAGGGACAATGGGACATTAGGAACAACCTCCCCACCCCTTGCTACCATTTGAGGCCAAACTGCATGGGAACAAAGAGAGAGGGGAAAAAAAATATCTTCTCTAAATTTGATACAATTAAAATATAAACTCTCTGCTCCTTAGTTAATACTTGCAATATAAAGATAAAGTAGCCTACATATTTTCATCTTACCTCAAATATCTGTGCAAACTGTGTTTCTTTGCTGGAAAATATGGCATGGATACAGTGAATGGCATACTTGGCTTGACGAGGAGGTCCTTTTTTAGCTTTATGATGCAAGACTGGAAGCAAAGCACTAAAACACAAAGAATACTTTCAAAAATTGGAAGCCTTTAAAAACATTAAGCCAGCAAAAATGTAAATATACACATATGCATGCACAGACACCCCTCCCCCATCACCATCTCTTCAAGCACACTAGTTCTCCTGGTTTCAGGAACTTCTTTAGATAAAGGAAAACAGGTTATTCACATGGCTTGGAAATAAGTCTGTTTTGTCTACAGAAAACAGACATTCTATCTGCACAAGCTACTAAAATGCTCATTGCAAACATTCTTGTCTGTATGTCTTCATTCTGAATATTGAATCATAAAGATTTTGGTAATGTCATAACTAATTCTGAATGATAATTATACAAATTAGAGGGTATAAGTGACATGGCAGTTATCACTTTTTAATATACATTTATTGCATGCCTACCTTTACAGGCATGCAATACGCCTGATAACAAAAATCAGTGCACCTGAAAATGACTCAGATTCTTCCTAATTCTTTCCAAAGTAATAGTTTTTCTCAAAAGAATGCAAAATAATAATGTAGCATGCAAGAAGCAAAGAAAATAGAAACTCCTATAATCCCACGTAAAAAAGAACATTACTCAGACAGAATAAGATATATACTTACGATCTTATATGAGGAAAGTCTTCTTCGATTTTGCCTCCTGTGTTTTTGAAAATTTGTAAAGCGGCTTCTGCCACTTTTTCATCATCCATTTTCAAGCAAGCCAGAAGTGATTCAAAAGTTTCAGCTGAATGAAATGAGATAGGGTGTGTAAATGAAAGTACCTGCCAAAATAAAGCAAAGGTCGTATTAATATTTTTGAAGGTTTCCTTACACAGAACACCACATCCAGATTCACATTCCACTCCCATCTTGGAGTATTTACATTACTGCATTGACATCACTTCATTTTTACTGCTCTTTGTTTTCTGCTGTGTTTTAGCACCTCCTAAATTTCCATGACTCTATACGTGATCTCAGCAGCCTGAACCGACTTCTCCAGTCGTGATTGCTTTTCCTGTTACTTTTTAGCCTTTACCTCTCTGTGACTGTATCTCCACTAGCAGGCAGTAGTTCACAGTAGGAGCAGAAATGCAACTGGTGCTAAGAAAGCACCATTCGGGCGACACACATTTTAGGGAGGTTTATTTCAGACTGGCTCTGGTCTCAGTTAACCAACTTTCACTCACAGTAGCACAACGGGTGCTTCTGCAGTGCATCTCCTAGTTTCGTCTCTCCAAAAGGAACTGACTTGTGTTTTCCCAGATTACTCAGCAAGGCAAATAAAGCAGTGGGACAATTAGAACATTCACTTTGAAAAACATTTCTAAGTCGATTAAAATAGTACTATAGACCTGTAATGACAGGATTACCACATCTTCCTTTTCCCCAAGTGTGCCAGTTCATAAGGACATGTAGGTACTGACCTTGGATCTTTTACACAGGTAGATACTGACCTTGGATCTTTTACAGACATTAGTCTCCATGACATAACCTATTCTTACTCAAATTTACATTTGTGCAACTGCCTTCTCTCACTTTTATCTTAACGTGCATATTTAACTAAAGAATCATCTGCTCCCAGAAGAATCTACCAGATCCTCAGGTGATCTGAAAAGTTCTAAATCAGTACTGAAGCCCTAAGGATTCTGAAGTCTCCTAAATCAACCTACAGTTTTGGACATCTCTCAACACCATCACATAATTGGAAGGGTATGATGGAACAAATACCTGCATGCACCAGTAGAGAATAAACTTACCTTACACAGTATTGGTCAAATAAACTTAATGTTTTTTACTGGTGATTACTGGTTTTAATGGTTTAAATGCAAGTGAAATGAAAAATTCTATATAGCAGCATTTAAAGATGTTCAGACTTTTAATAGTGTTTGCAAATAAAATGTGATCAGTCCTTTTTCCTCCTTAAGGGGGAAGAAAAAAAAAAAAAAAAAAGTAGGGGGAGGATATGGATATACCAAGTCTTCTACAATGCCCTCAAGAAATGCATCTTGATGGAGTTTGCTGTATTAACTGACTATCAACAATTAACACACAGTCTAAGAAAGAGAGACAGCCCCAATCTATACGGAACTCAGGAATACCCACAGTACTGTGCAGATACTTAAGTACTGGCCCAGAAGTAGTAAAACTACATTCACAAACTGCAGTGGCTGCGCTAGTCAGTCCTACCCATTAATCAACTGTTTAGGAAACCATTTCCAGTTCTGAGATGCTTATACAGAGTCATGTACAAAAACATACAAACAAAACCAAGGACAAAGAAAATGTGGAAAAAAATTCACACTAATGATCAAAACTCAACCTCTGGTATCACACACGCGGTTTCTTTTCTAGTTTATATCTAAATGATGAAGTAGCCTTAATGTCTGATGCTTAAGTGATGTACAGAGTAACCTTTAATATCATATACAATGAGCATGAAGAAAAGAGTGTATGTGTGTATATGTATATATATGTTTTTCTACATAGCCACACAACGATTATAACTGAAGATACTGAAAGTTAGTTTCAAATGCATTTTAACAAAGTTGCTTTAGAAGGTTTTCATGTGCTTACTGACCACCAAGAGTATACTTGCCTTAAGCAATTCAAGACCTGCCCTGATTGCCTGATCAGTAGGTACACCCTCATCTTCATCATCAGCTGTTCCATCTATAGACTTATTTACTTGCTTGATAAGAGCACTGAAGAGAAAATTAAAACAGTCTTATTACATCTTATAGCTGATGAAAAAAAAGAACCATTAATAATGTTTAGCCTATAACCAAGAGACAAAATAACTGTTAGACATCTGTGGTAGGCGTTGATGAAACATTCAAGAGACTGACTTCTTCCATATTTCACGTAGACACTTTGTTTTCTTTACACTGTACCATAAGAAGGGAAATGGTGATTATGAGATTGAGCCTATTAGCAAGTACTGTAGGTAGCTTCTCTGACGAAGCATGAACAACATTCAGAATATTTCCTTCAGCACACACCGCAAGTGCTATATTTATAAGCACTGGTAAACCAAGGGAGAGACCCTCCTAGTTAGGCTTTCAGTCTTTTTATCACACCTAACAGGATTAAAATAGCTTCCTATGAAAAAGAAGTGAAAGCCTTCTGATAAGATCAGAAACGAAGCAGAAATTTAGTGAAAAAAATACAAAGTTGGGAAAACACTACTTCTGTGGCAAAACTAATAAAAAACACTTATTTGCTACTTCAGTTTACTAATAAGGTTTCTGAAGCAGAGGTTAACTGAAATTTCAAGGCTCCATTGTATAATAGATGTAACAGGCAAAACCCAAAAAGCTCAAGTGAACTCCTACAGTAGTCCACCACAGGAATTAAGAGATAAGAATTTACCAGTACTTGGAACCAGTCTGTCAAATAAGCTGTTTTACATCTCAAATATGTCTGTTAAAATAATCATTGAACCCAGCTTACTCTTCTTTAAAAACTTAAGGCCCTTAACACCTTTTATAAATTACTGCTTAAGTCACTGTGATCTAGCATCCTGTAAGGAATTAAAAATAACAAAGTTTTGCACTCTGAAGGAGGAGGCAAAAAGCCAAGCAAGGGGAAAGCAGAAGAAAACACCAAAAACCACAAGGTTTTTCTTTTCCATTACCAGTTGCATTTTAAGGCAAAACTAGAAACTCTGATCTCAAATCCTGTGAATTTCAGACATACAAAAATATACCTGATGGATTCAGTATCAATGTGAACAGGAGCAATTCTCTCCAGAAGAAACTTTATCATTTCCAGGAAAGGATTTGTTGGTTGTTTTGGGTTGCCCAACTTCTTAGTAATCTCTCTCTGCAATATATATTTCAGTTAATTTAAGTAATCGAGTTCCAAGCATATTTTTAAATATTAAGAGTTATTCTTACCACACATCCTTCAGCCTGTTTGCAAGAACATGTTGGGCTAACAAGCATTTCTAACTGACTTCTAATTTTTTCATCATCTTCTAGAACTTGTGTAAACTTTTTCATGAAATCTTGAGCTTTGCCTGGATCAGGAAGGTTTCCTTTAAATAAGAAAAATAAAGGACTACTTATTAAAATACATATGAGCTTTGTAAGTTACACAAGTTCGAAGTTTCTCATAGGAACTCATATGCACTCTCTTGCTAAACTAATCGAAGAAAACATCCATACAAAAAACATCCAGCTCAGGTATTCTCATAGATACATCTACACATTTCAAAAAAAAATGTTCATACTTGCAGACCTCCCCTGCTTTTACTATGCTGTTACATTGGTCTTCCTTTGTGCTCCCCTTCCCTCATTTTTGTTAACAACGTTAACAGCTGACGTTGACCTCAGTCTTTACAAGCAAAAAGACAAAACCAATATTCCACAAAAAGAAAAACAAAAATACACACACAGACACATACATATTGGAGTGCTTGATAAGGCAAATATTGAAGTACTTGATATAGCAAGCATCAAAACAAAAAAAGGTATTTTTGCTAAACTTGAATTGTTCGTATCTGGTTCATGTAAGCCAGAAAAAAATTAAGTGCAAGCCTTAAACAGTACATGATTTTTATTTTAATTGTACTTTTATAAGATAATCTATTGACAAGAGTATTACATAACTCTTAAGATGCTTCATCTTTTGGTACGGTAAATGTTAAGCAAAGTTGGTACAGGCAATAGTCTAAGACTGCAGACCAGTTTGTTGAAAACAGCTTCTACTAGGAATCTGTTTTGGTGGATTTTTGTTTTCAAGATGCAACCTAGAACCAAAGGGATCAGAGTAATTACAAAACTGATCTGATTCTATACTACAAGGAGAAAAAACAAACAAACAAACAAACAAAAAACAAAAAAAAACCCACACATTTGGGACATGGCCAAAGCTAGCAGCAGGATTCAGCTTTCCTCGTGATTCTTCAAAAATATGTATATCCTTAAATGGTATGGTTTTTTGGACAAAATAACACCATGCATAAAAAAAATAGAAAAAAGAATTGTCAAGCAAGTTTTTCTTCCTCTCACTAGCCCTAAAGCTTTGGTTTGTTGGGTTTGGCAAGAGTTTACAGTACATGGAAGTTCTTTTGCTTCAAAAGTTCATTCCTGCTTCTGAAACACAAATTCCTTCATATACTCCAGTAACATTTACAATACGCACACCTCAAAAATAGGTAAGTTAATCAGCTATTTCATGTTAGTTAACATCAGCTAACATATATCCTATAACACATACTAACACAAAAACTGATTTGAGATCATCTACATTTTGAATTAATCAACTACAGTTAAAAATGCAGCTGAAGTATCATATGCTTCATAACTGGAGATGTTTTACAATAAGAAATTAATTCTTACAGTTGTCCTGACAATTCTTCAAAGAATACAGTTGTATTACAATTATCAAGATTTGTTATTAAAAAGAGCATAAAGTTCTTTCAAATGTTTTTAAGAGCAAAGCACATAGTTCAAAAGAAATTTTAGAGAATTTTAATATACTTCAGCTGACTTACTTGTTATAACCATCACTTTTGAGAATATAGCTTTACTGCTGGCATCTGTCTGCAAGTCAAAATAAAAAAAAATTGCATTAAGTAAAAAACATACATTCTGTATTTCCACTTGAACAGAGGGTGCATTAATACTCCCTAAAGCTGCATTATCAGCAAATCGCCTCTATCACTTAGCTAGTATGCGAGAAAATTAGTTGTGAAACCCAATACTGCAAAGCTAATGCTAGATAGTTACAAAAAGTAAAAGATGAATCACCAATACAGTAGCACTCTTTTCCTCACATTTATATACAAAATATTCTTATTATTTCCTAATTTACTAAGTATTTTATGAATAAGGCAAGTGTTTCTTCTTTTCTCTCCTGTAACAGTGTTTTCCATGCAAAGGCTCTTTGCTTTTAAATTTAAAAAAAAAAAAAAACAAGCATTAAATTCACTTTAGCTTCTTGTTCAGGTAACACTTCTAAAGAGCATCTCAGCAGTAACTGCCACCTTATTGTAAAGAATAGAATAAATCAACATTAAGATTATTACTACTGTTAAGCTGAACAGAGAAGATAGAAGTTAGCAGTATAATTATAAGAATCAGGGATTATGATAACAGTAAAACATCGAAACATAATTGCATTTCCAGAGATCAGTGAAGTTTGGATTTCAGGGCCCCTGATTTTAAAGATACTGTTCAGTCCTCACAGTCATAGTCAATGACACAAACCTGCTCTTTTTAATGTGTAAAGGAAACAGTAGGTGCAGGCTGAAATCACATCCAAGTAAAACTACACAGCAAACAATTTTCTTTACAATAATAGAAGAATTTCTGAATTCTTACAAGAACAACTTACAAATAAGTAGTATTCTGCAACACATCACCCACTGCTGCAGGTAGACAAAATGGTTTCAAACATTTTTTTCCCTCATTAGCTCTAATCTACAGTATTCTATAGATAAGGAACATTTGTGGAACTACACTGAAGCTCAGAATATTAGGGAAATTCAACAGAAGTGGCAGCAGGAATCCTTAACTGTGAAGCAAGGATTAATCATCTTCATAAAAGTGTTCCAAGGGAGATGAAAGAAAAAACAAAGTTGAAACTCTTTGCTGTGTAAAAGTAAGCGTTGACAAACAAATCCAAAATCCTCCTTCCTACATAGGTTGAAAATGAGAACCTGAAAATTTAAGCTTGCAGCCACCGAGTGAAAAGCACACAGACCCAGCAGCTTCCAGGCTGGAAAGGAAGCGGTTCTTTTGCTTCTTTCTGAAACTTTCTGCAAGCGCCACCTCGATGAGAGAACTCACCAAGTCTGCAAGGCTTCCTAAGTGTAAGTGGCATCACTTAGGGCCACAATTATCAAATGATATTCCTCCAGACCAAACTTTAAACGAGAGCACAATCACTATTTATAAGTTTTCATTCAAAAGTGTATAATATTAAATATCAGCACTTGGCCACCATTCCCATAACCATGTTGTAGAGAACTTCCTTTATAAGGGACAGAATTATAACTTTTCTGCTTAGCTATCACATTAACAAAAAGCTGACAAACAAAAAACTCAGGAAGGAGGCTCATCATGGTTAGGAAAAGCTCTTTTTTTCTGCGAAGTACTTAAATAGGAAGAAAATGAAGGCCTGAGTTTGGCTTTTTAAGCAGCACTGCAAGACACTTGAGTATTATCTGATGGCTCCAGGTCTTGCCTGGCATTCCACTACCTCTCTGGACAACCCGTTCCAGTATTTGTTTACGCTCCCTGCATTTTTCCCCCCAATATCTAAATCAGAATTTCCTTGTGGCAACTTCTGTACATTGCTGCTTCTCTTATTGTTGATAATCTCCAAAATAATTCTCACCACCTTACACTTGCCTCAGAGACAACGCTTACAGGAGAAAAATTAACAGTTCAGTCATCACGATTAAGTGGAGAAATTAGGACAGAGTCAAAAAGCACATACCATAATATTAAAGCTCTATTTTAAAAGGTTAATAGTTCATTTCAATTTTATCCCCTAAAATTAAAAGGGTTTGCCACAGTTCTGAATGACCAATGAGTATTTGTCTCAAAACTACTACTTTCCTCATTTAGATTTGTGATTATGAAAAAGATTTTAATCTTTTTTTTTTTTTTTTTTTTTTGGGGGGGGGGAGGTAGGGGGATAAGACAAGAACACGCAAACCATCAGAGTAAGAAAGTTTTTCTTAAAATAATTGATCATATCAGATTCAAAAAATATTACTCAAAGATATTTAGGTTTAGCCAATTAGTGCTTAAGATTAAGATACAACGTGTGCGATGGTGATGTTGGCTTCTATTAAAACTAGATGCTTAATTCCATATCGGATATTTCACAATGAAAAGTCCATCCGTGAAAACCAATGGAGAAAGTTGGAATTTCACTTTCAGCCGAAAAGCAGAAGACACTAAGAAACTAACTCAAGTTTTAGATTATAGATAAGTGTATTTAAATTAGGTGAGGAACATAAGATACAATTAAAATATTGTTTAAAGAATTTAATTTAGAGCACTGAAACAGGATGAAGCATTATTGTATGTGTAATTACCGTACTTACGTTTTAATACAGCATTAAATTGTATTTTAAAGGCACTAGATCAATATTATTAGTTTCACTGCAATCAATATCATTAGAGCTATAATACAATTGAAAAAAAGAATAATTTTGATTTGAGGAGTGTTTTTCTATCTGCAAAACAACAGCAAGCAGATTAGATAACACAACCACACTTCTAAAAATGCAGTTACCATGTCTTCCAGTTCAGCAAATAGGATAAATTTAATGCAGTATAATGACTGAATTATCTGTGGCATGCGAATATACAGTCATATACAAGACAAAATTGACAAATATAGGACTAGGAACACGGTAACATTTTATAGCACACACTACATTTATTTATTTATTTTCAATAAAAAGTTCCACTTCAAGCTATATTCATCATTTTCTATGATTTTTAACAAGTACACACAGGCAACCAAAACAATCTCCAGTTTTACTTTACTGGGATTTCATAAATAAGTGCTCTATGACTGTCACTTTTTCTATGGAGTAAATCTGCTGTACAAAGCATTCTGTAGTTGGATATTTTCAACACAACTTTCAAAAGTTTTCAAAAAGATAGAGAAAACAAGGCATTTTCAGGAGTAAAAATATTAAGATTTTTTAAAAAACATTAGTAAACATACATAAACATTAGATAAATTAAGGCACAACAGCAAATTTTCTCTCAGTAAATTACTCACTCTGGCAGTCAAAAAGCAAAATAAACAAAAAAAATCCCAAACAACAACAAAAAAATGCCCACCCACAAATTTGCTGTTTTTTACTTTGAATTTTTAAGCAGCAGAACTATCCTGGCATGATGTAGCTCTCAAATATGAATAGAAAGCATTTCAGTAAAAAAGGACAGAAAATTTTCTGAAAATTTCTAACCAACTCTATATATAGTTTAACTCTTATAGGAAAAAAAGTACACACATTTCCTAATGCAAGCACAGTCAAATCTCAGTTAAGTATCCAAAATATTTCATATCTATCATTAAAAATGAGCTTGAGATACTTCATCAAATCCTTTTTCTGGAATTAATGAAATGTAATAATACTTTAAATAAAACTTTATATTCACTGGAGAATGAATGCGAACTGAACTTACTTTGGGTTGTTTTATCAGATCAACTAAATCTTTTACTTGATGTCGTAGCAGATTCTGACATTTCCACATTTCATTCAGTGCTCTAAAAGAAAGAATATATGCATGTTTATATAAAACCAGAAGCAGAGTTGTCACAATCTTCTATTTGGTAACACAATTGTCTCAAAACAGCCTTTATATTCTTTTCAACTTCAGACTCAGAGGTGCTTATCACCTGAAATTCCCTTCTTCTGTATGTGTCAAAGCCTAAAGCGTTTCCTAGTCAAGTGGTATGAAAGTGGTTAAATTAGAATGCAATGAAGGGAAATTTTGAATTGAGTTTCAGATGCTGAACCACACTGCCTTGAAAAGAAGAGGGAAACAAACCAATAGTTCTGGTCTACAAAGAGCTCATTGGTACAAACCAGCAATGACTCTTCTAAAAAGATTTCAAGGAGCAGGCTAAAGCCTGCATATCTTTCTAATATCTTTCTTGCATATAAAAGGCAACTAATGGATCAAATAGTGAGGAATGGATAAGACTAGACTTGTACAAAGAGTGTTAAAGACATTGTTCAAAACTGAAAATTCATACTTTCTACAAAAATAATCATATATTATACCATTGTAGTATTTTAATCCAGGTGATACGGTAAATATAGGGGATTCAAACACCATTTTCTGGAGTATTTGAAAGCTTTGGGGTTTTTAGTCCTTCTATGGTATACAGAACTTTATCCAGCCTGCCACATGGGCAAAAAAAATATATTCAGTTTTAAAGCAGCAGAGTAACACTAAACAGAAACCTAGTAAAACTAACTAAATTCAATCAATCTGTGACCAAGATACACAGAAGTAAAATTATCGTTAAATTTACATGTATGCTCCTGTTTTTAAGCAACAGGAGCCAAGCACTGTGGCTCATAAAGCAACCATAAATCAAACACACAGTGAAAGGAAGAGGCAAACGAGTAATTCCTTCCCACATTTAAGTCATGATGATTGCTAAACAGATGCCAATTTGATTCAGTAGCTGCCAGGTAAGTCTATGGCTAGCAGATGGTCCTACAAGCCTATTCCAGCTTTTTCAGGCCAAAGGAAGACTGAAGGGCATTAAAGTCTCTTACCAGATCACTGACACTTTTTAGCTGCTTATGGTTAAAAAATACCACACCTTGTTAATTTCTTTTCCAAATTCTCATTTTAAGAATATGTGCCACATTACTTTCCGTTTACTGATAATTCACAAACTAGTTTTGTCCACTGGCATAGGCTATTCATAACAATTTAGAAATTGCAATAATTAATAGTATTATAAAACATTTTGTAAGAAGTCAGTAACAGCACATACTTTACAGCATTTGAATCCAGCGTTGCGTAAAGGTAGTATAAACATTTCATGCGTTCATTCGTTTCCAAGTTGTGAGGGACCATGTACTGAGCAAAAATGCGTTCAACAAGTAACCTAAGAGACAGCGTTAAGTAACATAAATGATGGGGAGAACAAAAAAAAAAGGGGGGCGGGGGGGGGGGGCGGGTCATAAATTGCTAAAATGGGCATACAAAAATTCTCAGTCTTGCTTAGAAATCACTCATTGCATATAGACAATGGGTTACTAAAAAGGAAAACAAGACAAAACAAACCCAAATGTTATCACTTAATTTCCAATAACACTCATTGTAAACTTAAAACACAACACACACAGTATCATAAAGACTGTGTGTCACAATTAGTGACACACAGGCCTTAATGTTAGCAGTGAAAAACAGTTAAATATGACATTATCGTGATCACACGTACTAATTCAAATAATAACAAAAGCATTTTAAGTGAAGAATGTCTTTTAATGAAATTCACTAATAACATCCAGGCTGATAATTAAGGTCACTATTGGGATCAATAATTCCTTTTCATTATTAAGCCTAAAATAGAAACAAAATATCAGCTGTTATGACAAGATGTGGGATACACTCAACACAAAGGAGAATTCAGATATTAGTTGGAAGGAATTGGATTCCTCTCCCCCCGTCTCAAAGAACTGAGTTTATCCCACTTCTGTTTCTTAGAAGTGGAGAAACACAGGTACATTTGCATGGAAATTAATAAAGACAAGAGCCCTTGATTAGTCAAGGCAAGCTAGTTCCCAAAACTATGGAAGCTGCCCTGATAGACAACTGTGTTGGAACTCAAACCACCACATTACAAATTTACAGTTAGGTTGGCATAGGCACTGTTTTCACTGTTTTTCACTACAAATCCAGAGCAAGGCTCCAACTCATAGCTATTAATCACAAAAGAAATCATAAAGGAAAATAAGAGGAAGACACTTGGCTACAAGTCTCTCACATTATGCACTAGATCAAAACATAAAGGATTAACTCCTCACTTTGTCAGTGCTTACGAACAGAGAAAAAACAATCTGTGTACAAGTTACCTCGCTTATTCACAGAATTGCCTAGCTTTTAAAATAGAGATTGACTTACCGATCATCAATACTGTTTTGATAATATATATGCAGAAGTTTGTCCTTGATCCATGAAATCTGTTTTGCAGCTTCTTTTCCTGCTTCTGACTGTAATGAATATTTCTTATATATCTGTGCAAGTCCCATCATGGCTTCTTTTCTCACTCTCCACTGAAAAAAGACAGAGAGAAAATTATTGCAGTGTAAAAATTAAGAAGAATGTCCTGGTAAGCATTTCTGATTCTTTCCCAAAATATTTATTAGAAAGTTAAATTGAATTTTAAGTGCAATATTTACTCACTGAAACAAATACTACATCACATTCACTACTGCTACACATTTTAACATATGCTATGCATATATGTGTGCTAAATTTAGAATTTAATTTATAATTCAAGCTAATACTGTTTCTCAGCAATCTACATTGGATACCTGCCATTATTTTTTGATTGCAACAGGGGAAAAGCACGTCACCAAAATGAAAGAGAAATAGAATAAAATAAATCATTAGGTGGTAACAGTATCCTTGTTGACCAAGCTCTAACCACAGCAGCAAGTCATGGAAATTTTGCCAAATAATGAACATGAATAAACTAAATTTCAGGGATATTTAACTTAGAAGGTGACTACATTGACGTGTAGCTATGAAGTGATCTAATTCAAAGCAAGCAATTTGACTAGCTCTGATGGTAGAACATTTTTCATTGGTAATCCAAAATACACATTGAATTCTGCTTTCAAGGTCTTGTAAAAAAGATGTTAGAACGTCTTGAAAGTATCATTTTACCCAAAAGATATTATTAGAACTAGACAAGATGAATGACATTGTTTTGCCACACTCTAATATAATTTTTCTATTTTTGATCATAGCATCATAACAGTTGGAAAACACCTTTAAGATAATCAAGTCCAACCGTAAGCCCCTCACCACCCTGCCTGCTAAACATGTCCCCATGTGCCTCATCTGCACATTTCTTGAACACTGCCAGGGACAGCGACTCCAGCACTTTCCTGGGCACTCTCTTCCAATGCTTCACCGTATTACCTTAAAGGACAATACAGCACAATAGAAAATGCAACATTCCAGCTAAGGGCACATATAAATCCGATTCATCAGCTGGAAGCAAGTTTTGCAACATTTGTTGTTAAGCACCCCTGAGAAAAACCAAATAACCTTTCTATTATCAAAAGTTTAATTAAAAAGTGATTCATAAATTTTTGCGTTATATTTGTTTTCATAGCTGAAACTAAATATTAGAATTAAAAATTAATTTGGTATTTTAAGCAGAATTGCTTTTAAGAAAAAGCACATTGAACTATAATAAGTTAGAGGACACTAAATGTGTAATGCATGATTAGTAGTAACATGTTTGCATCTTACCCGCTTGTCCAGTGTTCGTTCTCTGACAAAATTAAGTAGGTGATCGTTGACAAGCAAAAGATCTTTTTTAGCAGCAGTAACTATGGAAACTATGACATCATGTCTAATGGCCTCTTCAGGATCATGCGACCTCACTTTAAGATATTCTGGAAGAAAACAAACAACAGAATTACCATTCTGTTGGGCTATCATAACTGGTGTCTGCAGAGCAGAACAGCTAGTAATCGAGAACTTGGTGTCTGGACTAAACACATTTTAGAAGTCTTACTTCAGGCTAGACGCTACTCTTCCTGCAGACCCTGTGCCCTTTAATTGTTGAAGCACAGCATTTGCACTCCTGAACACAAACTCGGTTTTTACATTATCCAAAAAGACTCTAGTTCGCATGCTCCAGGAACACTCCACAGTGTGAGTCAAAGCATGGTAAGTAGAGAAAAGGAAAAATCAAGAGATATACTTCAAAAGCATGCTCCTAGACCAAGCCAAAATGCTTACCTAGACATATCCTAATTGATTCAATTTAGATAAAATTTCTACACTGTTTTAGGATATTGCTTCCCATTTTGTACCATTACTGATATGGTATGGAGATTCTAATGATTCTGCTTACAAATGTCAAACATTTTAGTTACTATCATTTTAAAAAACTGATCAAGTACAAAAGGTATGGAAAAGTTCACTCAGCTTTTTAGAAGCAAATATTTTCAGTTAATTTAGAAGCAGTACATAAATAAAACAAAAAAATCAAGATCACTGTAGCTAACATTAAGAGGTGAATAGTGTTAGGAGATACAAGATGAGGAAGGAGAAACAGCACAGAGCAGTGAAACATCCACAGCAACTTAGAACACAAATAAGCGAATACAGGAGGACACCTCTAAGCATGCTTTAAATAAACAGAGGTTACTGCACACTCATTACTGTTCAACGAGTAACAATTTTTAAGTCTCATCTGAAATATTGACCATTACCATTCTAGTAATCAGTACAAGATTGAAAATCTACAACAAGGAATAAAGCTTTGCATTTCTCAAAGTTAATATTTGCATTTCAAATCTTTTATTTAACAGAAGTTAGCTTTGATTCTCCACCCCACACTCCCATGAACAGTTTGTATTTGTAGGGAAACATAATACAATAAAAATACTGAAGAACAATCCCATTGCAAAAATGCACCTGTTAAAACACCACTGAGTGGCAGGTATTTTTGGAAAATTTGTCTTTGCTAAGTACTGGGAGGGGAAAGGAAGTGGGGCAGGCAAAAATGATATTTCCCAAAGGATACCATTAGAGGGGGCACAAAGTCCTTCAGCAATGAGGAGAAAAAAAAAAAAAGAAAAAAAAGAAAAAAGAAAAACTTGGAAGGACATTTCTGATAATGAAGGAGTAAATGTCTTTACCATTCAATTTACCATACCATTCCAATTGTTCCAAAACAAGAAAAAAAATACATAAATGAAAACTATGAGAGGGTTCTGGCCTGCCTAACTTAGATGCTGATCTTACAACCCTTGGCAAGGATATATACCAAATATAGGAAACTAATTTATACACTTAACATGCCCTTAAATTCCCTTCTTAGAGAAAAAAAAAGTAATTACAAGAAGTGAGCCTTCAAAGACAAGAGGAGAGATAATCTACATAGAAACTTTGGAAAAACAATCCACTCTGTCTAAATATGTTTTATTATTATCAGGAAGTCATGCAGAGCAAAAATATTAAATGTTTTTCTATCTGTACAACTTTTCAAGTTGCCTTCTTCCTAGAAAGGTCTTGAATTACAGGCAGTGTTTGATCTGAAGTCTTGGCTCTGCACCCAAATTCCTGGTCAGCCAGGTTGTCTTTGCCCTGTCCTATGCTGCTTGCAGTCCCAACTGCTTTTGGAACTTAATTACTGTAAAAAAAGGGAATATTAAGGTATTTGTGTGTGCAGTCCCCTAGACTTAGAAGAAGCATGAGAGGCCTTTGGGACTTAGCACTCTAGTCTCAGTTGTGTCCACCACAACATCAGACCAGGCTATTTCACAATTGCAACCAACCTTCCTGACTTTTCCAGACATAAGAATAATTTTATATTGTAAACCTACATTCAATATGTACCTGTTAAGTCTTTCGCTAGATCAGGATGGTTCATAAGGCAGTGACTCGCAAATTTCACACATTCGAGCCGAATGGGTACGTGGATATCATTAAACCTATTTGGAACAAGATAATGCATTAAATAAGTCACATCCACCAAAGCAATTATTCTATTACTACACACAACACTAAAATGGCAATAATCAAAGACTTGTATTCCAAATGCCCTAGAGTAGTTCTCTTATTTCCACTTGTGCCCTCTCAGTCATATAATAAACAACGTAAACTTGAGTAGAAACAATGTAGTCCTACATGTTTCATTCTGCTTTTAAAGAGCATAAATTACTGCTAACAAATTGACCAAACACACCAAAGTCTAGGCAGCATGATCTAACCTGTTTCAATAAATAACACACAGCTATGTTCTTATAACTTTCTCAAACACTCAGAAAACATTTTAATGCTTCCAATGTACAATTATATACATAAAACAATTCTGATTTCACACTGTTAAATCTGACTGGTCTTTAAAGTAATAAGATAATTAATTCATATGCCAAGTGAAGTTCTCTTGGAACTCTCCTGGAACCCATGGAAAACATCTAGGAACAGTTATTTAACAGAAATGTGCGTCTCAGACATAATTTCTGTAATGTTATACTAACATGAACTGTGTACCACTGACTAAAAAAATGTGTTTTTTAAATTAAAAGAATTTATCATGAGCTCTTTTATTAATATATCTAGCGTTATTTTGCAAGGATGTCATACAAGTCTTAAACTATGTATGTGGTCTACAAATTCATAGCTAGCTGAAAACAGTAATGATGAACAACAGCTTGCATGTGGTCACGTTGCCTTTTCACATTAAACAATTTATTATTTTCTTTCGAGTCCAGTTAGTTCTGGCACTTCTTAGTTCATGCAATATTTTAAATAGCTGCATTAAAAATCTTTCCTCACTTAAGCTTTTAAGAGTAGAATTTTTCTAGGAATATCCTCACTTTTATAAGACTAAAAACTAAGAATATTCTTAAACTACTACATCTGTAACAATTTATAGCAGTTCATATCTTTTAACCAATATTGGAAGCATTTTCACCATAGTAGTCATACTTAAGCTTTTATTTATTAGCACCACTGTATAGTTCCTATTTTACACTGGCAGCATCTTTCAAAAACCAGCTATTTGCTCTGTTGTAAATACTATAACATTTTAGGTACTTCAGTTGTTCCATAAAATGAAAACAGTAAACAAATATTCTACGTAAAGTCTCAAGATCAACTACATTATTGCATTACTATTATAATTACTACATGACTGCCATCATCATTTGATACTCTTAAAATTAATGCATTAATGCAAAAGTAGTTTCAATAGTGAAAAAAGTAACATGGTTCTTCGCAAGAGCAGCTAAGTTACAAAAAAAAAAAATAAGTTTAAAAAAAGATTTCATAATCACGCACTCTACAGAAACACAGATGCCATCTCTAGCATTACCTGCCATATTTCAGATAAAGCAGCAAAACAAGACTCATTTAGCTGCATTACTTATCTAAAAAACATGATATTTTGAAAAATAGTGAATTATACTTCACAGTGTTTCTCCCCTCCTGAGAAGGAACCTAAAATAGCATATACCTCCCCAAGTAGCACTGCCAAAGTGGTTTGTTTTGAGATGCCAACTCTGAATCCTTTGCCCCAAACATTTTTGCCAGAAGTTTTACAACCTGCAGGCGTTCTTCATTGTCATTGCTCTGGAAAATAAACACATTTAAGTTTTACACCATTATTACACCAAAACATATTTACTTCTTCAGTAATGTAGATCAATACACTCATACATACGTGTGTTCCTCAAGAGTAAAGAACTTTCACAAATACAAGGAGAAGACAAAATAATGAAGACAGTGAAAATAAAAGGAAATGCAGAGCATCTGTTGGAAAAAAATAGTAGTGAAAAATATTCAAATGCATGTTTTACTTTAACCCTCAAATACAGTTCACTGATGCTGCCAAGAAATCCTGTAACCAAGGATACCTGCCCGTACAGATTTATATAACTTTAAGCATAGCAGTAAGAAAAAAAAAAAAAGAAACAACTAATTCTATTTTTGTCTACAGATAAAAGTTGACAGTACTCTGGAAGTGTCTTAAACTACCCACTGCAAATATGAACTAGAGGTTTGCAGACTCTGAATTTCGGCAACAAAATAATTTCACAGAAAGCTTGTAATTGAGTGGCTCGAATACTGGACCTTACTTATGGTGACACATTTTCAAAAGGAGAAAAAAGGAAGAAAGAAGGAAAAAAGTTTTCAGAGAACGAGTTTTTAGATTGAGTGCTGAAAATCTGTGATGCACAAGACCTGGTCTCTTCTGACAATACAAGTCTATTTTTTGAAACGCTGAGTTACAGCAGATTCTTTTCTTCAATACTTAAAAATAGCACCAGAGTAGAGACAAAATGCGACCTTCTCCAGCGTATTTTGATTAATATCAGTCTGCATTCTACTTACTTAATAAAGGACATGCCATTTGAAATTTAGAACATATTTGGAAGGGTGTGTTAATATTCCTGCAATTAGCTTGCAGTACTTGCTTGCAGTTCACCACACTGTCTCCCTTGCTTATTGGGTCCAGGGAGTTCACAGCTGAACTGCAACACTTGTTCAGAAAGGGCACAGAATAGACAAGGTGATGTTAATGAGATACCCTTCACCTCTTCTGTCATCTTGCTGGTATAAAGATGTGGGATTTCTGAAACACTGTTCTCCATCATGTTTGACATCCTCATTAGTCCAACAGCAGCCTTTTGGATTAGACCCCACAAGCAAGAAATAAGAGTTCAGTGTAGCTGCAACTGAAATCCCCTAACAGGACACCGCAGGCTCGGAGACCAAGTAAAAGCATAGGCAAAATTCTTAAAGCAACAGAGCAGGAAAAGTAATTAATGATAAGTATATCAGTGTTTGAGATTTCCTATCTGCACTACAAGAGACTACAGTTCTTCTGAATATATTTTAGTAATTTCTTAGTAGTATTAATAGCAGAAGATATAATAAAAATACTTTTTCCTCTAGATTTGACTAATTTATCCAATTAAAATGCTGATTCATATTGACAAGAGCTTTATACAATCTCCTGCTCTTATACTGCAAGAAAAGGCATTTTTCCAGATAAGTGTTAGGTTGTAAGGTTCCACTTCTTGACCATAAGAGCAAAAATTGGTTAAGAACATTGATCTGTCCATAGCTTGCATCAATTTCCACTCCCTACAGTCCCGTTCACTCCTATTTAAGCCAACAATATATTAAAGATACAAGGTAGCACTGAAAGTCTTAGGTTGCCAACATAGATCTAGAACAAAGTTTCCACAGTTGACAAAACAGGACACCCAACACTTAGCTACACAACTAAAAACTTAGAAAAATAATAGTAATCATATTAATAATTTTTAAAAACCCACCTCATCAACAAGTTGTCCACAGAAGAAGCTTTCACCCTATTAGGTGATGCATCCAGCTACAAGACAACCCCACCACCACCATGTTCCTAGATCTAGTCATAGGAATGATGAATATTTGTCATTATAGACAAAGAGGATGAGCTAATTTCTAGATTTGTACCCAGAAGTTGGTTTCCTTGATACATTTCTGTAAGCTACTACAGGAAATCAACGTGCAATTGTTATTAAATGAATGCATCACTACTATAGCCTATTGCCTGTATTCTACTTGTAGCTCTACCTACTGGGGAAGAGGAATGGCAGGGGATGGATCATAAACCCAAGAAAAAAATTAATCCTTCTCCATCCTATGGCACATTTTGTATTTGACCATGTTCTTTTTCATCATTTTTCTTAGATGTGATCCATGACCCAGCACTCCTCATGCTTAAGAGTCTGAATAATGATATGCCAAAAAAATGACATTTTCAGCTTCTGCACATCCAGCTGCCAAGACAAACATTCCCGCTCTTCTGCCTAGATATTACAGGCTGTCACTAACTCTAGCTGAAGCTGATCTGAATATTATGACTAACAAGTCCAAAAGATACTACTGAGGATCTAGAAGACTTGGGAGCAGAAGTGGACACAAGACAAAATTTGTCAGAAGGTTTAATTATCACATCCAGGAAGAAAGGCATCTCGAAGTATATGTCATCATGGCAATGATTAAGTAAACAGTTTCATAGAACAGTAAACTAAGATGACCTATAATTTAATACAGCCAATTCCTAAACACGCTGCTCATGAGCTTGTCATTTTCATGAATGTTACACTGCAAGGCACTTTCAATAATACCAGTTCCTAAAATCCAAATATCAAATTAAATTGCAGCAATAAGTTTTCTTTACGAGTTCACCTACACAGCAGTATTTCTGTCTCCAATCTCTCCTGCACTAGTAATGCTGCTGTGACAATGCCAGCTCTCTAAGCACACCATTTCAATGCCAAGATCACAGACTAATGACCAAACCCCCTCCAAGAGAAAAGTTAAATGAATCCCAAAGGATATTCTCCCGCTAGTCTAGCGGTCCCTTTTTGATAAATAAGCTAAAGCTTTTAAACGGAGAAGACTATTTAACCAAAAGATATGATTGTGCCACATCAGAACAGAGATGCTTTTCCCCAGAAGAGGCACTGCAAGAGGTACCTAGTTTGGCCCCTCCTGTTTGGTCCGTGACATAGCACACCCCTGACACCATTTCAGTTCTCACCAAGTGCCATACTTAAAAGAGTCCTGGCATAGCCAAACCAGGAAAATCAACCGAGGGAGAGATGGACTCAGAGACCTATGTATTTGAAGGAACACCAGTTACTGCCAAGTAACCCTCCAGTCTTCAGCTGAAGTTGGTCACCTCACAAGCCCCCTCAGTGGGTGGATGACCCCGGCGCCAGCAGGCTCCCACCTCGGGAGCGGGCTGCGGCTCCGCAGGGCTCTGCAGCCTGTGCCAGCCACCCCAATGCTCCGACACCAGGTGGCCACACTGCTTAGATCCAAACTAACAGACACCGTAGCGGGACTGAAGCACCCAGGTGCTGTTCAAGCATCGCATTAACAGCTTCATAACCACTCCATCTGTGGTCAAATATTTATTTGGTCACCGACAGCAGAGCTCCTGGACTTCTGCATAGTGAGAAGGGATAGTACAGAGAGCCCAGAGCCCAGGCCCGTGGAGATAAACCAGGAGGCTTCAGTGCTGAAGACTGCCAGAGAGGTTTGGGAGAGAGCACGAGCTGGCACTGTCAGGGAAGAGTCTGCAGCCCTACAGGTGTCTGCTCACCTCTCCAAAGCCTCTGAGCCCCAGGGGCTGAGGCTAAGGCAGCCCTGGCAACTGGGCAATCAGAGGGCGGCAGAGGGAGAGCATCCAGCAAGTGCTCACCTGGCTTTAGGATAAGAAAAGCACTATTTCCTCATTCTTAAGAAGTACCACAAGGTGGTTAGAAACAAAGATATCACATAGAAAATCTGGTTCATGTATAGAGTACACCACCAGCGGAAACCTGATACCAGCAGGCTGTATTTTACTTTGGGTGGAGAAGTAGAACTGGAAAGGCTCTCCTTAATGAAAAGGGAAGGATTCACTGCAGAATCCTTCAGATATCACAGAATCCCAGAACAGCTGTATCCTTGTGGCATCCTAAAGTAAAGGGGAAGGATTTGAGCACATTCCTCTGCAGGAACTCCAACGGAAAGCTTAAGTTCTGAGTAGCTAGAAGCAAAATATGTAAGTTGTCAGAATATAGAAGCGGAATTTCTAGAAGACCATCTTTCCAAGTCTTTGACCACATTATCAGTCCTCCATGAATTCTTGTCTCTTCTTGTGTATCTAATAATTTCCCTTTTTTCTATCAGATGACATCCACCAAAATAAAGACTGGCTTGTCAGTAACCCAGTTCAGTACAATCTACCTCTAGAATCCCCATATCACATTCTTTTCCTATATGGATATCTAATTGTATCCCACTTTGTTCTAAAACCCTGCACGCTACTGAGGTGATATTCTTTGTTCTAGTCTCACAAAATAGGACCAGTAAAAATCTATTTTGTTGAACACCTGTATATGATTAATGATTTACTATTCGCTGTGGGTAAAAAGAGGTTTCAGACAACGCCAAAAGAATCTACAAAATACAGCTCATAGATAAAATTGGCTAAACTAAAGCAAAAAAAAAAAAAAAAAGGAAAAACTGATCTTTTTGAATCAACACTTCACTGAAATGATCAAAAATACTTGGTTCTGTTCATACTCATGCAGAACTTGCCAAGTTCATACTTGAGAACATTTTTTTAAAGCACTCTGCTGACTGTAGCACTTGCCCCATAGCTAAGAAGTCTTCTACCTTAAGTTTCTCCATGTGACCAAAATTCATTTTAACTCACTGCTTTTTGAGGCCAATTACGAAACAAATGTAAGTATTTTCAAAAACACAGAAAGCACTTACTTTAGTTTTTCCTCAAGTGCCTCAGATATCCCCCTCTCATTTGCTCCGTGCCTGCAAGCCAAGATCATTCCAACACTTCTCAAAACCGAAAACCTAACAATTGACCTTGTCCCAGCTTCCCTTCAGCACAGCAGCACAGAAACAGTACAAGTATCTTGGTACACTAACCCCAGTCATGTTATTCCATAAGTTTTCTTTGGGTAATCATCCCCTATACCAACTTCTATTTTTACACTGTATATGGTAGCAGACACTAACTCTCAGAAAAAGACTGGAATATCTTGGTGAAACTCTGTGCTTGACTTGAGTGTACTCTACAAGCCTCTGCCTAAACACCTACTGGAAAGCCCAGAGTCTGAACGCAGGCCACAAAACTCTTAAATTAGGCATATGGACATGGATGCACTCTTACATGCCAAACCCAGGAAAGCCAAAAACCATCTAGACAAACTCCGAGTGATTTACAGAGTTAAGGGTCATGTTTACTCTATCAGCTTTAACTAACCTATACTGAAAGACATAGCTCTGCTGTCCCATACTTCAGTGGGTGGGAAGCATATTTTTCTCTTTTACCATTCACTTGGCTGTATCAAATTAACAGCGATACTGCTGTCCAGCTTTTCCTCAAAGCAGGACAGAATCAGCCACCTTCTACCTCATGCACCCTTTGTGCTCAGAATCATTGAAACTTCATTCTCTCCACTGGCTGCAGGAGCTACAAAATGCCTGGACCTGAATTCCAAATGCTTGACATTAGCAACACTTTAGTGTAAAGTCATAACTATGGTTGGAGCAGGAAATATTTCATCTACAGCAGGTCTACATAAAGAATGAACTTACTCTGAGGTTAGACAAACCCACATACTGACTATATTTCATGAATATTTCAGAACATTCCTCTTCAAACTATCCTTTTAACCACAAAAATATCTTACAGAAGAAAGATCATAATTCAAACCAAGACTCTTCCATTCTAAACAAAGCTTCTTCCTGTAAAAAAAGTGTCAACTTACATTTGGCAGCCAATGACAAGATATGCATGTATTATTTCTCCTTTTAACTCGGACATCAAACACACATATGAAGCAACAAGATGATTCATATAGCAGCTATACCATGCTCTCAGGATTTCACAAACTGTACTTGAATTTAACATATATATTAAAAGAGAAAGAACTTAGGTTCTTTCTGTTTTTCTACCTATAAAAATTTACATGTCTGTTGGAAAAAACATTCTGTTACAATGTGCAATAACAATACCCAACACATAAGCCACCTTATCTTTAATGGTTTAAACCACAAGATAAAACTACACAGAGGATTACAGAGATTAAAATAACAAAATACATATTCACGAATTGACATTTTCTTTAGTTGTGTGATTTAAGAAGAAAGAACAAAAACGCAAACATGATAAAAGTTATCAGAAACTAAGAGATATGAAGGAAACATGGAAATCCATGAGGACCAAAATAACCCAATTAATGGAAAAAGACCAAAGACAGGAGAAAGTAGTGGGGAAGGGAGGGCAAGATGGGGGTGTCAAAGAGCAGCAGTAGTTTTGGGGGTGTCTGACAGGTTAACCTACTAAACGTATAGGTCCAACAGGGACATGCACAAGAAGTTGGCATTCAAATATAGAAATATGGTGAGTGAATGGAGGAATTCACAAAGGGGTGGGAAGAGCACACAGCAGGTGGATTATTCAAGAAGCTGCAAATTGAAATGTACTAAAGATGGCAAGGTCGCTGTAATTATGGCTATGAAAGAATATGTGGCATTAGTTACGTTAAAATGCCTTGAATAACAGTTTTGACTGTAGAAATGTAGTGAAAACGGTAATCTTACTCTATCTGAAAAAAACACAAGAATTAATAGCTGAGAAAGGACTACCTTAATACATAAAAAACAAGTAGTAAATTGAACCCCACTTCTCAAAAAAAAATTAATGGAAAAGACAACATAGTCACTAAAACTAACTCATCTAAAAATCCAGGAATGGATGTGAACAAGCCAAGGAACGACGTGGACAGTAATAAACAATGAAATAATATCAGGTGATAGATTCTGTAAATCTGAAACTCATCCTCAACAGTAAAAGTAAATATGAATGAGCAGGGTCACCTGCTCCAGTTAGCCCTTAAGTTAAACACATGACTTTGGAAAGGGAATGTATTGTATTACAAGATTCAGAGGGAATGGATACCCTTTTCCCATAGAAAGCCTGTGAAATGACAATCAATATGAAGAATTAGTCAAATAGTGCGAGTATCGAAATAACTTCATCACTTGAAGATGCATATACTCTGCAATACTGGAAAGGCAAAACCACAAATACCTACTGAAATAAGTTTAGTCTTAGTATCACCCATAAGAAATCAACTTAAGTATATATTTATCTTGGAAGTCATTAAAGCAATAAATACGAGAAATGCTTCCATGGTCCAGTTCTCTGCTTCCGCTCTTCAGAGGCAGTTCAACAGTTTCCATCAAGATGGAGTCCAGTTCTTCCCATATGCACACATACGCACACAGTAAGTTAATGTGCCTAAAGTCTAATTACTCTTTTGAGTACTTTGAGAGTTTTTTTGAACAACGCAAAAGATATTTTACACATTAGCATAAAAATTTGTGGTAACCTTGTCAATACAGGAGCATATTAACAGTCAAAACAAATGTTTCTCTATTTGAAACATAGGTAAGAAGCAATTACCTTAAGTTTGAATTCAAGCTGTGGTAGAACAGAAAGCAAGAGATGACTGTCAATATTGTATAACTCCAGAATTAAGTCAAACACGTGCTCAGACAGGTCACTAATTGATGTTTTCCCAAGCATGAGAACTTGATTGAAGAACTGGAAAGTAAAACAGAATATATAATCAACATCAAAGAGAAGAGAATATACAGTCTACTAGATTCTAAGCTGCGCTTCCACTAAACTTACCTATCTTATGAAATAATGTATTTTTTCACAGTAAAAAGAATAAATCAAGATTATATTGCATAATTTTTATCATATTATTCTATTTTATATTCAAATTACAGATAAAGTGCACCGAAATGTGACATTTGGTTTACCACAGCAAACTTACAAATTATAATTCAAACAGCAACACAGCCTTAGAAGCATTCCAGTATGTCAGATCTTTTTATAATGTGACTATATTTAAAGTTATTTCACTACAGAGCACAATAATTTACTTTAAAAGCATTCTAACCTTTTAGTCAAAACAAGACTTAAACAACTGGCTAATTATCACACGACTCAGTTGACACTTTAAGAAGTTTTAAGGGAAAGCGTAGGAATTAATAACTGACTATGCCAAAATTTATATTTATAAGCAGTGCAAAACAGCTGTAAAGCAATTATTCTTTCTGCATAATCTTGATGGGTCTGAGGCAAACTTCACACTTTCTCTTGCAGAAAATATTTTCCAATAGCAAGTATTAATTACACACTACTTTTACTATATACTCTTAAAATAAAGGGAAATGGAACAACTAATCGGAATTTATTCATTTCTATTCTTAGCGGAGAAGACCTAATTTGTAAAAGTTGTCTTTTCTTTGGATTTAAAGAAGTACAGCTAAATTATATGACTAAATAAGTTACACTATTTCCATATGCAAGTGGCAGAATACATTTATTTAACTAGCACTGCACTTTCTTATTCCCAGACCTAGACTTCAACAAATGAAGGTTAACTACCCTCTGTGTTGACAAGGTTAGTCAGACTAGTAAAGACACTACAAATATGAGGCAGGGAGAGGGCAGGAGGAGCAGGGAGGGTGACAAGGGACAACACAACAAAAACAAATTTAAGGTTATATGCTGGGATTCACTTGACAACAACAACGTCAGCAGTTCCCAGTAATCTTGACTGGGAAGAACTGATAGATACATCAGCTCATGAGGAGCTCAGGCTGCTCACTCACTTGGAGAATGGCTCTGCTTTTCATGGTGAACACGCAGTTGTCTAGAGTGTAGACGTTCCCAGGTGGATAATTAAATCCTACTGTGTCCAGGACATTTTAAGAAATAAAGCTACTTTTAAAGTAAAGCAAGCAGAGACCACAGTACTTCATTTGTGGGTAATCAAGCGCACAGGAACGCGGGCACACTTTCTTCACAGAAGGAAAATTCTTAGTGCAGAGAAGCTTCTTATGGTGTTCCTTCCTAGGAACACAAAACCTCACCCAGGTGTAATCTAGCTTTACAGCTGCACAGCAGTGGATTTGACCAACATGTCTGGAATCAATGTTTTTACCTAAAGAGGGCACTATCTTAAGCTTAGAAGGTACTTGCATCCCAAACTTTCAGACTTGTAACGTCCATGGTGGAACAAAAAGCATCAAAGATTTTCCATTGCTTTTAAGCCCTTAAGGTTTGGAGTAGTTGCAATAAAACCTCCTATGCCTTTCACTCCAAAGGTTAACATGGGATGGAGGAAGAAGGAACAGACAGTTTATTCTGTTCAGGAACTTTAACTTGGAACATCTGGTAATTTTAACTTAGAAAAAAATCTCATCTCACCTTTCCTTCTTCCCATCCCTCTTCTCTCCTGCAACATCTGAGGGCTTCTCACCCAACTCAGCGGCTCCTCAGTCCATTCATGTTTTTTTCCTTATTACTCTCTACTTTTAGATTCCATTTCATTCTCAACACATAATAAGTACACTTATTCTTCCAGTCACATCAGGGAAGAATTAAGTGTATGGCCCCCCCAAGAACACAGAAATCAAACTGCTCATTACATTTCAGAAGTCAAAATTGTTGATGGTTTAATAAATTCTATACAGTAAAATACAAGACTCAAAGTTGGGTAGCATTTCATTAACATAACAATTATTTCCTAAATGATAGAGAGTTTCTGTACCCAGGCCTATTTGAACATATGCCATTTACCGCCTCCCCCTCCCCCCGCCTTTAAGATAAATAAATTTCCAAAGATTAAACTATCTCCTCTATATTTTTTACAGTCTTCACTTACATTAGTAATGTATGGCTCAATTGCTTGAGCTGTCCTCTTCAGTAGAGCCTTTGCCAAATCATAGGCTTGTTTGTTTAGGTTCTGAAAAATAAACAACAAAAATTAAGCACATGTATTAATCCTAAGAATAAACAGGATTATTTAAGTTTATCACATGTTAGTAAATGAAGTTACTGTTAAAGAAAGAGCACTTTTTTTAATGTTCTACAGTGAATATAATATAGTCAAATTAATTCTAGTCTAAATACTATTTTTTACCCAGAATGGCCTTGAAATCTCCATTGACAAAACTGAGAAAACAATTTTCTCTGGCATATCAGGGCCTATTTTTCAGTTGCCTTTGAGCCCAACACCCAACAAAGTGAATTCCACCATCCTAGTGTCACTCCTTATCACTTTCCCCAGCTACCAGAAAAGCCATGTAAAACACAGAGGCATTTACAGTCATAACAGTATTTCCTTGCCTGCGTATGCTTTACTTCTGTGTAGCTACCTGAATGAGCAAGATAAAAGTTTGCAAAAGGATAGGGAAGATTATGTCTGTAATCCTAAAAACTGTGTACAGAAATGCAAGCTTCTAAACAACCAGAGGAACAAATGAATGTTTTTTGTTAATATAAAATAAAAGAAGTTTCTGATTTGCCTACTGAGAGCACTAAGTTAGGGGCCTGTAGTCAAAAAGACTCTGAGGTACCTTCTTGAAGAAGCTATCGCAATAAAAGCCACTATAGAAAGTGGATAAAAACTCCAGTTCCGGAAAGATACCAGAGACATAAATGCCAATACAGTAAAAAAATTAGTAAAAAAAAAAATCAGTAAAAAAAAAAAAAAAAAAACAACCTACAACAAATTCTACGTTTTTGTAAAAAGCCACATGAAACCTACATTTTTTCATAACGACAAAAACAACTACTGGGAAAATAAATAAATAAATAAGAGAACTATAGCCATCACAACCCATCCTGAGATACGAAGGTTAATTTTATGCTGGCTTCATACTATAACAGTCAAAAGACAGTCCAGCAACAGGTTTTTCCTCTGGTAATTTAATGGATCTTTCTTTCTTAAAATTCTTTCATTCTAAAAGCCATTTGCTGTTAGCACTATCAAGAAACAAATCACAGAACTTTCAAGTAGATCAAATAATAATCCAAGTCAAAATTTTTTAAGTTTAAATCATTAGCTAATTCGGGCCACAGACTAAGCAAGCTTCAAAATGCTGAATCTGGAGTCTTAGACCAAGTTCTTACATCTCACCAGGACTGACCGCTAATGATATCTCTCAGAGATGCTCAACATAAGAAGCTTTTTCATCGTTTTATTATTAACAATCATTGAGCCATTTTTCCCAAGGAAAAAATATCAGTATGCATGTTAGTTTTGAGCCTTATAATTTCTTCTTCCTTGTCCAAAGGAGAGGAGAGTATTGCCATAGGCACAGTCTGTTCACAAAACTGTATAGTTCTTGCCACAGAAATGAAAGTCTTCTGCATGCCAGGTTCTCCTTTACAGCTAGTATAAAAAGGTTTCTACCTGCAGCATCTCTTTTCTGTTTTTTTAGCCAGAGATGCACCCATTCAGGAAAAGCCGCAAATATCTGTAGTAACTAGTTTTCAGTTGCTGCTCTGATCCTTCTCAACTTCCACAGTTCCCCTCCACCAAAATACAGAAAGTTGCTTTCATCCACATAAGAATGAGCTCCAGATTTTAAGATCTGACTTGTGTACAGTGTACAACAAGTCTGAACAGCAGAGCTACCACAGTAAAGTTGCAACAGGCAGATCTGCTCCGATTCGAAATAACTGCATTTTCACCTCTTATCTTTCACATTGCTGCAGATATTAAAAAGCTGCCATAATGTTATCTACATAACTACTATTAAAGAAAAAAAGAAGTAAAATGAAAACCTCTCACACATAGCCTTAGGAAAGGAAATCTGAAAGAACTGAAGTGATCTTTCATAATTAAACTTCTACAGGCCAGGCAAAACATCCACATACATTAATTCCAGGGATATTTGCAGCCTTGAATTAAGTATTCCCCTTGCCCTGAATTCTATCTTTAAAAAGACACACACATAAGGAACACTGAGAAAAACAGTTTTGATCATAGCTAGATAAGGAAACTTAAGATTTTTTTTTCATGTCTCATGAATTTGATTTAGGTGTATTAGTATCCAGGGTCCAAACTTGATAACAATGCTGAGAAAGTCTTAAAAACATTATATGCATATGCATGAGAAAGTTTTTTTCTCCCTTTTTCCATCTATAAAGGTAGAAACAGGAAAAAGCAGCACTGACTTAATTCAAATGAAACCAGAAGGAACTTAGGCCAAATGCAAGCAGGTTCCCAGGCTTTTCAAGAAATGTCAAAACCATCTTTTTGGCCAACATAACACCCATAAAATACTTTTTAATTTCCATAATTTGCACAGAAGTAAAGACCTAACTTAACTAGGCTGTTCTCTGCATAAATCTCTAACAAGTTATCCTCAGTTCGGTCTTTCCATACACTGGGGAGCAGGGGGAGACAGATAGACATGAACTTCAAGATCTCTTAATGATTTAAGAAATCCCTCACTGACAGGGACAATCATCTTACTCAGGATGTCCCTAAAGGTAAGCGAACATCCAGTAGGGATAGGGATAAGCTTTCATGAGCACTGGATTGGACAGAAACAAAGCTATCTGACTCCTATATTGTTTAAAGAAACCATTCTTAACTACTACCTTTTGAAGGAAAAAGCAAAAATAAAATAGGCTGATCAGGACAGAAAACAAGGAGAACTTCAAAACCCGCTTGGACACAGTCCCGTGCCACATGCTCTAGGAGACTCTGCATGTGCAGGGAGGTTGGACTAGATGACCTCTCGAGGTCCCATCCAACCTGGAGCATTCTATGATTCTATGGAAGAACCCAGAAAGGGGTACAATGCAGATCAATAAAAATCTTATGTCTTTTTCAAATGCTTCTTTAATGTCCAATTTAACACAGCTCAAAGCCATTAAGTAAATTGTAGTCATCCTTGAAAACAAAATTAACAATTAAATGCAGGAACTTTCCCCCCCACACACAAAGAGAAGAAAAAATATATATATATTTGAGAGTGAAATTAAATGTTAAGCCTTTTATTCTGCTCATTTGATGAAGATATTCTTCAAAATGTGATTTTTAACACTTTATCTCCTTGTAATTTGTAAAGGTATTCATTTTTATTTTAAGAACAGGGCACAGCAGCAGAATTTGTATTCAAAAGACAGTTTCATAAAGCAGTTTCAAGGGCTTCTGCAGATCTGTTAAATCTGGGGGTGAGGGTGTAGAATAGGCTTTTTAGGATTGCTGACAATAAGGAAAGAGCTTGGCTAAAGTGCTGCCAAGGCAGATAACACTAATTATTAAGCAAGCTTCTAATAAAGACAGGTGAGGAATTTAATTGTCAATATCACTTTGGGGTGCGATTAACATGTAAAACCTGTGGGATATTCAGTGTTTTCCTGTGGTACTTCTGAGTCTGAAAACCGAACAGTCTAGCAAAAATTCAAACAGATAAAGTACAATTTACCTGCTAAAAGACTTTACAGAAATTGTTTACAGGTATTGTCATGAAGACTTTATAATTTAAACAGACAAGACAAAAGGGAGAGGAAAAGCATTCATTCTGCTTGCATTTTTATACTGACCACCACTTGCTCCATTCCAGATTTCTCCACTTCGTTTATTTTGCTTTTTGTCATTCTCTCTATTATAGAATCACAGAATGCTTAAGGTTGGAAGGGACCTCGAGAGGTCATCTAGTCCAACCTCCCTGCACATCCAGAGTCTCCTAGAGCATGTGGTACAGGATTGCATCCAAGCGGGTTTTGAAGATCTCCAGAGAAAGACACTCCACAACCTCTCTTGGCCACCTGTTCCAGTGCTCTGTCACCCTCACTGTCAAGATTTTTTTTCCTTAAGTTCCTGTGGAACTTGTGATGCTTCAGTTTCAGGCCATTTCCTCTAGTTCTATCAGTGGCCACCAGTGAAAAGAGGCCAGCCCCATCCTTTTCACTGCCTCCTTTGATGTACTTATAGACACTAATCAGGTCCCCTCTCAGCCTTCTCTTCTCCAAGCTGAACAGACCCAGCTCCCTCAGCCTCTCCTCATAGAGCAGATGTTCCAGGTCCCAGATCATCCTCGTGGCCCTGCGCTGGACTCTCTCCAGCAGCTCCACATCTCTCTTGTACTGTGGAGCCCAGAACTGGACATAGTACTCCAGATGTGACCTCACCAGGGCTGAGTAGAGGGGCAGGATCACCTCCCTCGACCTGCTGGAGACAGCTTTATATACTCCTATTCAAAGAATCTCAGCAGAGATCATGGAAAGGAAAAAAGATGCAAACCACAAGATGAAGAAAACGATTAAAGACCAGCGAAATTAACAGTTGGGCACATGGTGAGGAAATAAGATTTGACATTTTATTGAATTATTGGATGTCTGTTTTAGTAGGCAAGCAAGCCAGTGCACATTCTAATGTACTTGATTTGTGACATTAGCATTAGTCACTTTCATTCAGTTTTACATCAGTTAGCATCACAGACCTACTACACACAAGTAAGGACTATATCTGGTATTTCTATCATGAGAGAATGAGATATTTACCTTAATTTTTAAAAGGTATGAACAGCAAAGAATTCACCCTAAACCTTGATAAATTGTTCATTACTCTTAGAAATATTCACATAACTGAAATATTGATTTGTCTATTATAATATTGATGTTAAACTACTCAATCTTGGCATCAAGGATTCAAAACTAAAGAGCTGTCTGAACCTTCTGTTCCTAATACATGTTTACAGACTGCTCTTTTGATAATGTATATAGGTAAGTTCCTCAAGCCTTCAGCCTCAGCAGTGTTACTCAATACTATTGTTTATTTACCAGAAGTTATATCACCTGTATCACTATTATCTAGAATACAGTCATTCGGCTCACAAGCACACTCCACAACCACTACTGTACTACTATTACTTTACTTCTGGCTGTACTGAAAATACATTATTTACCTGTGTCACTCACCATGTACTTGGCCATCTTAAAGACAACAATCTTTCAAACTGGTAATTTTCAAATCCGAATATGAAATTTACGCTTCTTCCACTCCATAAAAGAAATATTTCTGCATCCATAATTTCCACCCAGACAAAAATTTTCTACTTTCCATTTCATCAAAACCTTCCCCTATGCCATTTTTGGTGGTGAATCTGATTTCTAGAAAATCATTTTTTTGCAGCCAAGCCACCTAGCACACAGGTTTTGGCAATGCAGACCTTACCATTACATATCTTGCAGCTTTGTGTTCAAAGGAACAAGAGTTGAGAAATTCCCATTCTGACTTCACTACCCTGCTTTTCCAATAAGACATTATCTATCTAAACACTTTCTGTAGCTATCGTGTAAGCTCCCAAAGCTTCAATTAACACACATTAATATAAAGAGTAATTTAAAGACATTGAGATGAAACAGAAAGAATAAAAAAAAAAATCAGCTTTTTTCCATTGGGTGCAAAAGGTAAAAAGACAAAACATAGAAAGGAAAGGTAAAAGCGTTCAAAACATGAACCAAGATTATGAATCTACTTCAGGTAGTTAACTTCAGTTACAGACTATAGACTAGCATTCTGTCCATTGAGCCAAGGTTTTGATCACAAAAGAAAATGCAACAAGCAAAAGACCTTAACCCATTAACCAAGTTCCTAATCAGTAGCTTTAAATCTGCTGTAAAACTAAACTCTTTCAACGCTGTAACTATTGTGATAGGATAAACATTCCCCAATGTAAAACCAGTTTAAGCCTGAATCATTAAAAAAAGTCTCAATCATTCAAATCAATTAGAACCCAGGACACAGTGAAATACAACAGTCACTTAAAAATTGAGAAAATATCAAGTAACCCATTTCACACAATTCTGTTTTTATGTTTGTTGTACTCTGACTTTACTTCATAATTCTGAGTTTTAGATAGGTAAATTTCTGTCTGGTCAAAGCACAGGAGTAGTAGGATCCCTGAAGGACACAAAATCTTTCTGATCAAGAAAGCCCCTGACCAGTATTACACAAATAGTCCTGCATAGTAAATAAACAGCTTAAGTTATTTTTACATTGACAAAATTCAATGACTTTTGGTAAGGTGCATTATGTTGTGCCATTTCCAAGAGCACCTTATGAAAAGCCTTTTCAATTTTTTCAAGGAGAGAGAGAAAAAACACACACACACACACACACTTCTAGCTCTTAAGAGAAACTTTAAAGAGAACTTTAACTTTTAAGAAGGGGTGGGGGGGCAAGGGGGGAAACACACACACACACACACTGTATTCAGGAAGACTGCCATCAGAGGACAGTCAGAAATATCTAGCATCCAGTTAAGTACATATTCACCAGTTCTAACCTGTAGCCCAAGAGATTGTAGCAGGACCCAAACATTTTCCTGAACAGAGAAGTCAGACTTCCTTTCTTTTAACTAAAATTTCATGACACCCACAGTTTGAAGTTCTTTCTCAAGTCACTAGAATGACATTTTCCCTCTTCATGCTACTCACTAAGGCAAGACTGTGTGCTTCCAATGACACAAAGTCATTGTCACATCTGAAACTATTTCAGATGGTCAATATATCTGAGATAAAGAGAGCTATCTGCAAATCACCAATTATAACAACTCTCCCCATACTCAGAACGATAGTTTCCAAAGGATTTATCATTTATGTGAACTTCTAATAGTCCAAACCACATATCCAGAATGCATGTGCAAACTCATATGACTGCACAGTACAAGTGCTCAAAGTCACCTACAAAATTTTGTTTGTGACATGTGAATCACAGCAATAAAAATGTTAAATTTCTTTGCTATTGAAATTGTTGTTTAAATAAAGAATAGGAACTTACTTGTGACACCTATTCTCTCAGTGAAATCTACATAATTGAATACATGTATTTGATAAACCTTGATCATGATTACAAGACAGTTAAATTACTATTAAGTCTTACCTTATGTGCTGGCACTAGATTAACTAACACTGTATCCAAAAGTTCTTGTGACACAGTATCTCCCTCGCATATAATAGAGCTCATAAGATCAACCATGTGCATGTGTACTTTCTGATTATGACCATTGCTGAAATTAAAAAACAAGAATTTAGTAAATTATTCATATGAAATACAATTTCCACTGAGAGTATTCAGCAAGGTAATGCCAAACAACATTGCAGCATAATAACCAAATGTCAGATGTTTTTAGAAGTCAAACTACTCAGGTTTCTGGACTGTATATCCCACTTTCCAAACAACTTAATTTTCATTTCCTCTCTATTTGCTATTATATTGAAAGATGACTGTATCTGCCCCTAGGAGAATAAGTTTGGAGCACTGGCCTATTGGAATACATCTCCCCTCTCCTGAGCACCCGCTGAGAGGTGAGCCTGTTCAACCTGGAGAACGGAAGGCTCAGGATGAGGCGAGCTAAAGAGATCTCATCACTGTGTGTAAACACCTGATGGGAGACAAGCCAGCAAAAGGAGCCAGTGAAAGGATGAGTGGCAACAGGCACAAGCTCAACCACAGGCAATTTCATTTCAACATAAGAAAGAAAACTTCTTCACTAGAAAGGTGATCAAACACTGGAAGGGGCTTCCCAGAGAGGTTATGAAGATCCTTGGAAAAACTCAGATCTTGACACAGTCCCTGGGAAATTGGAGACAGTTATAGGTCCTGCTCTAACTGATCCTGCTTTGAGCAGGCAGTTGGACTAGCCAATCTCCGAGGTCCCTTCCGACCTCAACAGCTCTGGTATTTAGAAGATTCTTGTTATAAAAGCATGAAGGCCTCATGAACTACATATTGCGCCACTCTACTCTGATTGTCTCTTATTGCATTTATTTTGCTTTGTCTCTTACTGCATTTATTTTGCTTTATTCTTGAAATGCCAAGTGAGTGGCACAATATGCCAAGTGAGTGGCAACTTCTTGTAAAACAAGGTATTTTCCAGCTAATCTTGTCACCATATTTAAAACAGGCAGAAATAATAGTCTGCCACATGTATACTGCTATCTTTATTTAATCTGTCCATTACTGGGACATTTGAACTAAGTTCTTCTTGCTAATGCTGCAGTTGCACAATAGGTTTGAACTTGCATGTTCAAAACATCTCACTTCAAATATATAATAATATATTATAATTAGGACGATAATACTTACTTTATTACTGAAAACAGTGTTCTGTACAATTGTGTAAAAATTTCATTACTATCTTCTAATTCAAAGCATATGTTGTAAGACTTCACCCAAGCAATATTCTGTTTTGGACAAAAAGTGGGAGAGAAGTAGTTAATACATAATAAGTTTTAAAGGTAGGTAGTTTTTAAACTAACTAGGAAACAGAAAGTTATAAAGCTCACCTCAAGTAAATAAAAATAGCGATTAAACTGGGGGCTTTTCGTATCTTCTAAACCTTTAAGTTGCCTTGTTATGAACATAAATATATCCTGAAAATTAAAAAGATTGATATTTATTCAATCAAACTTCTACAAATGTAATAATCATCTTCTTACTGCTATCACCTGCTAATTGCTGATATTACTCAACACAAGAAAGTCATGTCAGAAATACCACTTCACTGTCTAAAACAAGATTTATACAACATGAGGAAGAACATCAAGAATTAATGCTAGAATGTGTCAACTTTTTAAAAAGTTTTAGGAAGCAGTTCCACAGGAAAGCACTTCACTTGACAATATAGTAGCACCCACCTGATATGCTACATAAACCACAATATTATTCAAGAGAACAATGAATTTTGCATTTTCATTTTTTAACAGTTTTGGAAAGGAGGCAAGAAGGGAAAAAAAATAGCAATCAAGTACAGCTTTCCCAAGTTCTGTTATAGACTTGTATGGCAGTGTTTGTGCATTTCTTAATCATCACTCTAAACAATTTTTTTCTACTAATACAGACCACATCTCTTGGAGAGAAAAAAAAAAAAGGGTAAAACCAATAAATCAAACTGAATCATGCTGAAAGTTCTCATACTGAAAGTTGGTAAAGAAAGCATGAGAAATGTCTCACACAATAATATATTCAATAAGGTAGTAAGCAACAAAAAGTCAATTATGAACAAAATAAAATCAACTTTTGGTATGTTTCTATAAAATCATTTCCACATTAAGATAACCAATAGTTGCAAATTCATAACTACTATATAAAAACAAGATTCAGAGGCACATTTCACCATCATTCAAGAACAGTCTTCACAACCTCAACAGCTTCCGCAGTATTTTATCTAATTATCTAGGTATAAAACAAATTCCTACCTTCAAGTTCATCTTTTACTTTTCAATTTTATTTTTATAAACATCCAAAGGATGGACTGAATTTTCAGTTAGCGGCAAGGAAAGCTTTACCTTTTAATAATTTCCAAAGGCATAAAGTTGCCATAGCAAGTATATGAAAGCCTTAAGCATTACAATCAACCTTGAAAAGGGGATCCATAGGAAGAAAAGAAATTGCAATATAAAGCAGATTTCACATAATACAAGCTTTCATACAAATTTAAATGGGCTTAGCTCTAGTCTAGAAAAGTTTTGTATAACTAACATTTACCAAAGTCCATTGGCATCATTATCTTATTCCTCACCCCACCCTGAGAATGGGTAGCTGGACAAAGTAAGGGAACATGGTCCCTCTTTTCACAGCTACAATGAATCCCACCTTAATGAGCCTAGTGTTTACTACCACATCAAAATTAGGTATGACAGTATCACCACTTGGAAGAAAAACCACTGCAAGGACATTGTTCAAAGATGCAGCTAAGCTTGTGTTAGACTTTGGATCCAAAGCAGGCTTTTGAAGGAAATCTTCTCCTCATCCCTATTTACTGCTGTTGGGTTTACACTGCAGATCAGCCACAGAGCACGTGGAGGTAGCTCTTATGCTTAGAAGAAACTGGAAGACAGCCCAAAGGACACACTCCAGCCCCTGCAGAGCATCCACACACAGCCCCAGACAAAACCAGCCCAAAGCAGCTCCCCCACCCTCCGTTTAATGTAGATCCTGAAACACAGGAAGGCTCCCCAACATGAGTCCCAGCATCCCAGCAGCTGGTAAGCCAAGAAGCACTGTGAAGTTTAGGAGAAATACAGATTGCACCTCAGAGTATTTTTAATCCTGCTGTTCCCTACGCAATTCAAAGCCTGTATCGAGACCAAAAATATTTTTCCTTATTGATAAGACATACATTACTGTACCATATCCATCAAGGACATTAATGTATAGCATGCATGGGCAATACATCGCTTGAGTGCTTCACAAAGAATAATGGCATTATCTGATAACATGGTAATTTATTCCTATTCCACAGGAATTATAACAGACTAACATCAAAAACACTTGCTAATTTTGAATACTCATTGTACACTATTACTTGCTTCAAATACATCATTTGAATATGCATTTACATGCAAAAAACACAGGATTAACTTGGGCAGCACCTAAGAAATCACAACATTTTTATAAATAAAGACACCATGGTTCACACTAGATGCCATAAAACAACTATGCATTGAAGTCCAAACCCTACAAACACAGGTGCTTATGCTTCACCTTAGGGAGAGCATTAGTATCAAGACATGAATCCACAAAAGAACTCTCAATTAACCACATGAAAGCCTCAGGATGCATGCAACTCGTAGCCTTCACCACAGAACACACTCATATTCCCTAAATTCTGCTGCCACATGCAGTCAGTAGCATCTCCTTTTCAGCTGAGTTGGGTGGACTCTACATCTAAGAGAAAATGCTTCTGTGACCCAGAAGAGCAATTAGAGCATTTCCCCTTCCCTCATGAAAGGGTTACATGTTACTCTTTCTTCAGACTGAGGACTGACGCTAAGTTTCCACACCCCAGAGGCCTAGTCTTGGTCCAGTTCTACTTTGGGCCTTTTTGTGGCCTTTTCCACCCCTGCTGACAAAGCTCTTTTAATGTTGCGAGGAACTCAAGATTTATACTGAGGATACACATAAGAGCAGAACAATTCAACTTGTGATCCCTGCTCTCTTTACAAATTATGCATCACACAAAGTGATCCAAGACAACCTGCTTAGAAGCAACAGCAAAACTCTCCAAACTGATGCCTTCACCTCTGAAAACTATCCTCTTCAGAACTTTCCTTCTCCAACCTGGGTATGTAAACATACAAGAGGAGACTCTTAAAGCTGCAGTCAGGATACAAATATTAAATATTGGATAAGAATGATGCCAAAATATGAGCCAAGAGGAAAAATTCTTCCTCTTACCTCTTCTCATAAAGTGGAGGAACTCTTCAACATTTGTATCAGAGCTTGTCCTGCAACCACAAAAGCTATGTTCAGCGGAAACTGGTTTGCAATAGTCTATCTACCTAAGTACTGCTGGGCAAAGTCTCTGTTGTCCACTCTTTAATCTTCTCAAAACACATTTAGAAATCTGCATAGAGAGACTGAATTCTGAAACCTGTACAGATTACAGAACCAATTCTGACAGAAGTTCCTGGTCTGTTTACAGCTCTACCCAAGTAGCTGTAATATACTTACAGTGTAAGCAAAAGTGCAAGATCAGTAATGTGAACCTTCCAGGATGACATATAATGAAATTTAAAAATTGTGAGCAATTCCCAATCCAAATTTGGTAAGAAAAATGCTATGCCAATTCAGATAGAGGGGAAAAAAATAAAATAAAAGGAAGTTAAGACTAATAAGCTAAGAAAAATATAAAATCAGGAAAATAAACAGGAAGGCTCAAAAACAGTCTTAAATGCAACATGGTAGGGAAAGCTAACATTTTCTTTTAGTTATAATGCTATAATCAAATATGGAATTAAGAGATGTGATGATCAACAATTAAGGAAAAAAAGCTAACAGATCTGTAAAACATCTCTCTCCCAATACGTCAGCTAAACAAGGTGTGTACTAAACTGAATCTGTTTTGCTCATCTTACTTTTGAAGCACTTCTGGTGCTACTACCCCTGGATGAAAAAATTGAGTTCTTCCACCATGACAGATGCATCTTTCACCACAACCATCTTTTTCTCCCTCAGAAGAGGGAGACATGACAGTAAGAAGCACAAGTTTTCCAGTGTCTTTTCCTCTGCAAGAGTGAGTCTCCTAGTCTAGATTCAGAAGTTGGTCAAGAGCTGGAAAAAAGTTAGTTTTCTACTTTAAAAAAAAAAAAAAGTTAAAAAACCTCTAACAAATGGAGCAAATGTGGAACTGCCTTCTCAAATTTGGCATTTCCAAATTAACCATCTCCATCTAGTGGGATCAGAGATACTGTAAGTGAAATTCTCCAATTCACATCAGAAATAAATTGTTTTCTTGCCTTTCTCATGTTTCTTGCCTTCAGGACTGCTTGTCTATAAAAATACACTAATGATCTTTTTGGTAGTTTAACTGGAAACAATAAGATTTTGCTAAGGAATTAGCTACCTTGCAAGAGATTCTTGTAAGAGCTTGTCAGTATTGCTAATATTGGGCTAATAAACCATTACCTGTTAATCCCAAAGATAGTGGAATAAAATATCTACTTTCAATGTAAATCCAAAACTCTGCATGTTACTGAAACATCTACTATATATATCACTATCTGGTAAACATTTGACCTAAAAGAATACTTGCATCCCAGTCAAGTGAAAGTCAGGAAAAATTCAGGCTGAACAGAAACATCAAGAGAAAAAAAATAATTATCAATTACAATATATATATTATCAATTACAACATTCATTCATTAAAAAAAATACAAAATAGTAAGTTGTGGAAAAACAGGTTAATTCAGTTTACCTTTAATTTATCTGGTGAAGTGTACGGAGCTTCAGGGGCATAAATTCTGAAAATATCAGCAAGACAACACGCTACCAGCAAACGTACATCCTTATCAGGATGTTTCAGGAAAAAATCTGAAGCAAGATGTAAGGCAAGATTTAGATACAGCTCCTTTTCTTCTTCAGAATCCTGGTCCATATCCATGAAAGTTTTCACAACCATCTATAAAGAAAGGAAGATCTCAGTATACAAACTAAATATTCTGAAGGGTCATAACTGAAAGCTTTTTCCGCGGTTCTGTAACATCTATCAGAAGCATCCTACACTCTAGCAACGAGTCTAAATATTATTAACAAATCAGTAGTACTTGTTTGAAAACTTCAAAGTTAAATCCATCTTGTTAAAAATATATACTTTTTTTCCACTACAGCTTCTGAATACAAGTTTCTCACCTGCACAGACCACAAATAGAAACAGATCACAAGGAATTTCAACAAAAGCAATATGTGAATAAAACTCCAGTACTGGTCAGCAGGATAACTGACAGGACTAAAATACTAATTAGTATAAGGATGCAGTGGACTGCAGTGGAAAAAAAATCCAGATTGCATGAAATATCTTACATCCTAAATAAACCAAAAAGACACAACAGGGAAAAAAACATAATTAGTTACTTCTAGTTAGTGAGAATTCTTGTATTTAAAACTGTTTGGAGGAGAAGGTATTGACACAGATAATTGCATCTCTGTGATTCAAACAAGAAATTAGTTATATATATTATTAGAAATTAGTTTTAAGGAGTCCAACTCACTTAAGTTTTATGAAAAAAAAGACAATAATGATCAAACTACATAATCCTGAAAAATTAAAACCAAAATCTGGTAAAATAGTGATATGCCGTATTTTAAACGTCTCCTGCATACTTCAGATCGCAGCTCTTACAAGATATTCAAAACATGGTATTATGTTTTGACTTAGTTAAGGGCAAAAAACTAACTTACATACAGATATAACTTGCATTAATTAAGAGAAAAAGTCCTCCCTAGCCAGGAGCCTCCCAGGAGATTGCCCACAGTATTGCTAAGGAATAACTGTGTTCACCAATAAATAAAGTAATTAAAATGTGTATAATTCATAACAAATGGTAACAAATATTCAGGTGCCATAAGAATTCTTTTAAGAAGTATGGTTTAGTGTCAGTTCTGGAAGTGAAGATTAATTTTTTTCTTTCTAAACAACATGAACTTTCATGCTCATCAGAACAACTAATTAGTCACCTTATCTTCAAAGCTCTCTGACACAGAAAAAAGAACATAGTCAAACAAATTAATTCACCTATCATACTTTTCTAGTCTCTTGCAAATCAACAGGTTAGGGGATTCCTCGGAAAGGAAATGCACACAGACCACATGACGAAAACTCATGGAGCTTCTTCTAGATTTGCCCAAAATTTCCTAACCCATCCTGCTCAGAATGCAGGTATTATCCTACAGCAATAAGCTTTGCTATAATGATACAGCTTATTGAAAAGTACTCTATTAGTATACATATGAAGACAAACTGCAAAAATTGTGCCCTCCCTACAGTATCTATCATTTCCAAACTCTTATCACATTCCTTCTTCAATGCGAGTCTGTAACTCTGAGCACTCACTCCTTTCTTATTCGTCTTGAATTTTGAGATGGCATGGACCAGAAATCCACACTGTTTATAAAGTAAAGTATGCCAGGGTATAAATTCACTGCGTATTTCTCATTCTATTCTCAAAATCCCAGGTAATTTACATTTTCATAAACGATGGTCTTTCATAAATAACTATTAGTTCAAGTGAATTTCCAAAATCTGCAAAAGTGCTGCTTCCCTAATACTCATGTGATTTTGGTAGTCAAGAAAATGGTGTTAATAAGTTCACCTGTTCTTAAACTACTTATTCTCCGCAGCTGTGTTTATACAGTGGGGTAATGCACTTGCATGGTCTCCAAAAACTCAGATCCTCCATAAAAGCAGCATCTGTGGAAGCAGGGGATAAAGGAGTTCCCTGCCTGCACAACCACATTCTCTTCAATAAACAGCCAGCACAGCCAGTTGAACAAGAACTACAGGACATCCTGCAAAGCTCACTTCTCTTGCAAGAAGGAAGATGGAAGAGGACATGAGGGACTCTACATTCACTGTCAAAAGTTAAGCAAAACTGTAGGAGAAATCAGTGTCAGTAAGAACCTATGTGTGTGTTAAGGAACTGAAAAACATGCTAATACTAATCTCTGGAAGAAATAATTTCTTCTGTTAGAAGTCTCTCATACATAAAATTACAAAGGCCTCCCTCTATTCAGCATAGGAGATAAGTCATACACAAGAGAAGGGGAGGGGAGGAACACCACAACACACACAACCCCTCCCTCCACTCCCCCAACAATCAATTTCTCAAAGCATAAAAAAGGCAGGAACAGCTCTGGTGTATTAGAACACACACACACTAGTCCCAACTGACTTAGAACTACTTCTTAAGGCAACACAAACTCCAAATGAACCTTTGCTAGTCGGGATATTTAGGGTCCCTGTCCCATATCTATTTCATTTCAAAAGAGAAGCACAAGTTGCAGGCCTGCCTTTTTGTGAAAGTAGATGGCCAGATTAAAAAATATATATATATCTGTAGTCACACAATTATACCACCAAATCTCTGCTTTGTCCATTCGTTCTATAGTTAGGTCAAAACAGGCCAAGAAGTCCAGGAAACAGAAATATACAGTCTAATCACAAAAACTTGACTATATGATAGAGGTTAAAATAATTAAAATGGGTTTGGTAAACAATTTCATGAGAAGCATGAATGCATTAGAAGAACATGATCCCACGTAGCCATATTATATCTAAAGCTAAGACTTTTTTTTCCAGTACTTTCATTTCTAAAAGCACCAACCTTATAGAAGAGATGAAATAAATTTTAAGGAGTATTTGTGGCAGAATAGAAAGCACAATAGTCCAAAATTCTACTTTGAGTGCAACAAAGAACTTCTGTTGTAAAGCCAAAGGCAAAAAAAAAAAAAAAATCTTTTCAGATATGAAATACAGTAATAGGATCAGTGAATGCTGTATACAAGAAATTTCTGTCTGCATTCGGCAAAGCTCTACTGTCATTTTTATCTTACTCACCTTTAACCTTCTCACCATCTCTTCTTTAGATATTTTATCAGAGATTTCTTTGACTCCTGGAGGATATGTGATTTTTCCATCGTTGGCTCTCGTCTTTGAATGAGCCATGATTTCACAATTTTAGATCTGCGGGAAAAAAAATTACAAGTCAGTGTTGCCTTGTTAGCTTATGCCTACCGTACCTGTCCTACTTGGTCTAGCAACTAGATGAATTTTAAAGGTCCAAACATAACCAAGAAATTATAAAATTACACAAAATCACACAAGGGGTGGGGGGGAGCGGGGAAGACAAAGGATTTTTCTTGTCTTCAGTCAGTAGAAGGACTGGTCTTTACCTTCAGATAGACTGGCCTGTATTACAGTTATTATTGAAGAAGATTTCAATATTCTTGAAAGTATATAACATAATGGAAAAGCCAGAATCCCTCAGTTCCTGAATATATTTGATAAATCACTCAGAGAGATAACTAAGAATCTTGTATCTTACTGGATGAACCATTACCATCACTTGGTAATAACAGTCCCAAAACTGCCTTGGGTTTTTCTCAGGCCAAACACTGCAAGTGACTGTGTTTTCCCAACAGTTTGAGTAGTTTCCCAGAGAGGCTTTTTTTCCCCCCAAAAATAATAAAAGCACTGCACTAAGTTAAAGCTACTTAGCTTAACTTAGTGCAGTGCTTTTATTTTTTTTTTAAACATGTCACTAGTCTTAAATGGAAGGAAGGCTAGGACTAAATGGAAGGCTATAAATACAATTTTTTAAAACATAAGCTGCAAACAAGCAATAATATCTCCTTTCTAAGCTCCACTTATAAAGGCCACCTCACTATCTACTTTCTCAGTCCCTTTAATCTGACACAGGTGCAACATACCACCTAATACTTCTTGAACCATGCCAAGTTGCACTGCACAGGAGGCTAGTGTGATTTTTCTACTTATACAAAGCTCCTATACAAGGAGAAGCTACTTAAATACCAGATCTTCTCAGAACTGTAACAAAGTCAACCAGAACCCAACAAATAAAGATAGGATAGAAATGTGTTCTGTAACATCGAGTAAGCTGCCATAATTGAGATTTACTGGCCCTCAAGGTAAAGTCATTCTACACTGAGAGAAAACTGAATAGGAAACATACCCCGTTGTATTTTCAGGTATCCACTCACATTTCATGATCATTTAAAAGTTACAGATTTTTGCCTAAACATTTCTGGCCTTCTGAAAAATTAAAGTTAACACTGATATTTAAATAATCTTGTAAACAACACAATCTACTTTAGAAAATGGGGAGAAATTATAAAAATGATCATCAGATATGAGTTCACCAAAAAGGCAGCAGTTTTAAGAAATGCTTATGAAGCTACTTCTGAAAAAAGCAACTCTACATTAAATAATCATTATTCACTTTTCTTAATTGCAGGAGGTCATTTAGGGATAAAAGTAAGAAGTCACCAAGGCAGATTTCTTTGTGAATTGTCATCTCAAACATCGGAATGCATTTGACCACTACTATCAGAAATAAAAAGTTGAGTTTTTTTATTTAAAAAAACTTGAATCTTGAATACTATTCTTCATAACTCCTTTTTTTCCTTCTTCTCTGATCATTCACTTGAGCATCCCTGGATGAGGCCATTCTGCTTATTTCATCATCTTTCTTCTGTTTAAGACAAACGATGTCATCTCACCATTACATGCACTAAAGCCACTAGATAGACATATGTAATGCAATTTAATAGCTACACAAAACTTCACCAACTTTATGACTATCATCTCTGAATCTGCACAGAGATAGTAGCTGAACTGAGCACTACTTAGTTGTAATTTAAGTAAAAAATAAAGATGAATGGGGAAGAAAACATGTTAAAGTATTTCTAATTCCCCCAAGACACCATGATATTACCTTTATCCCCTTTATATTTCTTGATAAACTCATGACAGTAAGTACAGTACTCCTCAAAAAGGCACAGAAAATACAGCCAAGTTCACTTCTATTGTAGTTCAAGGCAGACTCTCCTTTATGGTTCCCAGCTGCAACAAAGAGCTATATATCACAACCTAGGTCATTTCAACAGCTCACCACAGCCAAAGGAGTCCCATCCTCTCCATTCAAGGATGTTCCACAGCATCTAATGCTTTGCTGTACCAGACTCATCAACTCAGAAAAACAAACTCAACTGGTCTTGAAAAACATCTAACAAGCTTAAAAGTTACTCCAAGGGAAGCACTTGAGACTAGGGAACTGGGTATCAAATCCCTCTTTCGGCTGCAGAGAGATGTTAGAAGGGATCAACAGCAAAGGAAAGCAGCTTAGAATATAACATGCTCTTGGTGCAACTCCGAATAACTTGTTCAACTTGTCAGCTGGACACCTCACCTTGACCACAACATATATGTTCAACTTGCATGCAACCAAGTTTCTAATAAGCTGCAGGGGCATCTAAAGTTCTGGGTGGAAACTGAACATTCTCTATGATCTGGAGAAGAGCTACCCGAAAGCTTTGTCCTCCGCATGAGGTACAAGACTATAAACTATCAAAACAAATCTTCCTTTTTCGTCTGCATTTTTTTTCATTGATATGTGCTGCCCTTCAACCCAACTTAAATTTACAAGTCCAGAATTCCCTATCACAGAATCCCAACTACCACAAAAGAAAGAAAGGTCTTAGAGCAGAGCAGTGCCACTCAGTGGGGGGTGGCAGCCACTGTGAGAAACAGACAGCCAGATCTGCCACAAGTGTGCACATACACTGTGCCTCCTTTTGGAATATCCTGGAAGATGACATTTTGAAAGAGAAAAAACTCTTTCAAATTTCTCTGATATTCAACACAACTAAGCCTGATGACATATTTTTATAACTGAAGCTTTAGAAAAGTTATATGCAATGTTGTCAGAAAACCAATATTACTCCATATATACAATCAGAAGGGAAAAAACAGAGTGCTTGTATAGTTTTTGTTTGTTTTTAAGAGAGGAAAAACTTGGGACAGATGCTTATCACAAGCCTGAAGGCAAGATGTAAGTTTGTCCTAACTAATTAGCAATACATGCATTGTCTCTGCTGTTCTAAGAACAAAAGAGGAGGTAAATATAACAAGAAAAATTCAAAAACCAGGATAAAAAAATACACAAAAACACCCATAATTAATCCCAATACATTGGAAGAAGAATGATTCAAACTGGCCTTGAATGTGTTACACTTTATAAGCTAAGCCAAGTCTTAAAGTGAAATAATATCCGTATAAGTCTCATTTAAAACATGAATTTGTCTCCTTTCACAGAAGGAGACCGTGAAGATAGAATGCACTTTAGGATTTTAGCTATCTGTGCACTGCTCCTTTCTACAGAGCTGCAGAAGTACCATCTCTGCAACTAGCACTTGAGAAACACAGGGAACCAAGAACCTCGACTGAAAAAGTACATAAATGCATAAAAAAGTTGACAAGTTAAAAAACAAAAACAAACAAAACCAAACAAAAAAACATTACTCATGGAGGAGTAAATGGAAGAAACACGTAAAAGAAAAGGAATAGGGAAAAGAAAGAAGAAATAAAATAGACACTATTTGAATGACTATAACAAGAAAATAAAAGCATGGAAGTTCACCTTAATCCAGTCTAAGTTACCAATAAATTCATCTCCTATGACAAAGGAGCTAAATTGAGAGATCACATTTAATGCAAAATTACAGTTAACAAAGTTTGGATAGAGAACAATTTGCTGCCTTTAGAATTGATTTGTAATAGATGCTACTGCCAAAATTTGGCCAAATTCAAATAAAATACAGGTGAGTAATTCTGCATACAGTTAGCAGGACTCAGGAGCTGCCCAGTTTCACCTGAATAAATCTACTGCCCATAATACTAAATTCTAAAAGATTCAATATCCAGTTGGTTTCTGTACAGTACATAACTTTTCATGAATAGCCTAACCATGCACATTCTGCTTGCTCAACAGTATAAAATACAGATTACGCAGGTGCAAATAAAAGATGGGTTAGGGTCTTGCATGTTAAATATGTAGGCAATATACTTAACAACTCGATAAATATCATTACAGGATGTTAAGTCAATGATCTAAAAGGACTTAAGCCACAATCCATTAAATTGCATTTTGTTTGGATGACAGTTCACAAGGCCTGTGGAGATTTAATTAACTGCGCTAATCATTAAAACAAACCATGCCTTAACATACACACAGCCATGTATCCAAAATACTTCAAAAAAAAAAAAAAAAAACCACACACACACACAGAGAGATCCATACATGCATGTAAGTCTTAATCCTTTGGATATTTATCTTTCCAAGAGATGAAGGAAGGGGAAGCAAACCACTTCTTAAATGTCTTGACAATCTGTTTACTGTCCTACTATTGCCGCTACTTTAAAATCCTAATAAGGGCATATAAGCTAACCACAGAAAATCAGAGCAGCTTTTACAAACAGTCATTTTCAATTTTCAGAACTTTCACTGGATCATACATAACTACATATATCTAGTTACATCTAAATAACAATATTTTGACATTATGTGTAGAAGATGAGAGAAAGCTTCCATAAATTTGACTTGTACAAATATTTCAATTTATTTTTCCACAGCATTTTATAATGAGCTGCTCACAATAGCTATACGAATGTAAAGGGAGAATTATTATGAATGTAAGTGAATTTAAAAAATTGCTGGCATGGAAAAAGTTACAAGACCTAGAGGTTCAAATACATACTTGCACAGTGCGTATCATTCCTACAAGAAGAAAGGGTAGCCAGAAAAAAGGATCTGCAAATACTCAATAGCCCGTTCCCCACATCCAAAAAACTTAGTCGCTTGCCTCTCACTATCTGAATTTTGCCATCAAGGGTGTAACAACAGTTCAAAAAATGTTTTCCCTCAATTGTCTCTAGCAACACTTGTGGGGGAGAAAAAAGTAGTTTTTTTCCTCAGCCTCCAGTTATTAAACAGAGTCCACCTCTCCATCTCAAGGCTCTTCTCATCTGTTTTCCATTTCCATGCCCTCTGTAGATAACATCCCCAAATGGGTAAGTATAAATAATTCGTGCGTACTATTACACAAAATAATAAAATACACTTTGAAGGCATTAAATAAAAACCTTTTCACTATGGGTTTTTTTTCCCCCCATAACATAAAACATGATAAGAAATTGGTGCATTTATAATTTGCATAAAAGTTACTACAAGTATTTCAAATAAACTATCTACAACTTGTAAAAAGATGCCTGCCTCTTCCTTTGTTGCTTCTGCAGGATTACTAATAAAAAACAAGTAATTTTAAAATTTGTCATTCACAGATTTTTTTTTTTTTAAGTTCTGTTAAATTCCTTCTAGGTTTCATTGTCTGACAACATTATTCAAGGTCAGATCTGACTTAGGTGTTGAAGACTTTAATTCGCAGGGAGCCAGTTATATCTATTCCCCCAATAAATCTACTGCTTAAGAGTTATAACTTGGCCAGCCACTCTGAGCTATTTGGTTTTAGACCAAAATAGCAATTTTACAGTAAGTAAATTTTACAGAGCAAAAGAGAAAAACTTCAGCATGTTGAAGCAAGTGTGCTCATGTAAATTTGTGTCATGTTACACAGTGTCATGTTACACAGTGATTCAGTGATAATGTCTACGAGAATACCTTCCATTCTCCTTTAAAAGTGCGCTAGTGTTTATTTAACCATCATTAAATCAAAATACAACAGTATCAATCATGGTATGAAGAAAACGTTAGCTTCCTATTTCTGCAAGGTAGCTTTTTTTTTTTTATTAAAGAAAATTGGAGAACTCACAAAAACTGCTAGCAGCTTAGTTAAACGTCCTCTGAGAAAAACCCACACCGCACAAGCAAAAGTAACACTGTCAGCCAGGGAACTGATAGGAAAGGTACTGGTTTCACTGCCTAAGTCTCACTCAGGGGAGTCTGACTCAAGGGTCAATAAATCAACTGAGAAGACCTGTTTAAATCAGGTAGTGTTTCATATTTTTTCCACCATGTATTAGAAAAAAAAAAAAACATGGAAAAGCATTAAGTTTACTAACATACTCAGCAAACAGTTTATAGAAAATAAAAAGGCACACAGACAATAACCAAGAGAGATGAGACAGTCCCAAGATGTACAGAGAACTGGGAGGATTCAGGAAGAGGACACACATGCAAGAATAAGCAGGGAAGCACAAATCAAGGCACTGGTACCAAGGTCAGCATATGCACAGGGAAGAACTGAAAATAACTTGCAGAGAACATAGCCCTGTCCCTTCCAACTAATTACTGCCACAGGCAAGTCCCTCTTTCAGCAGATACCAAGGGTTTTCAAAAGTCAGCATTAGAAAGGCTCCCAAAGATTAAGCCTGCAGTATTCAGTACTCTTATCTCAGCATACAGCTCTCTCCAGTGGCATTGCAGACACCTGCAGCTTCCACAAGATACAAAAGCAGTGGCATTTACAAATTTCCACTATATTTAAATATGCAATTAAAAGCAAAAATGAGAAGAATAAAAACGCTATCCCTCTACTCTTTACAAAAGAGCATTTTCACTGAAGTAAAGGCAGTTTAGGAAAAGGGATTAGACTAGTGAACCAACCAAGCAGCTAAGGGGTAATAACTGTCCTGTGATTGTGGGATTTAAATTTTCATATCATCACCCAAGATCAAGTGCAACTGTAGGCATCATAGATCAAGTTATAGTTCTGCGTAAATTTGCAGAAAAAAGAAATGCCAAGGGGACTAAATAGAAGATTATAGCAAAAGATTCTGATGCTGAGGGAAGAGGCAAGAAAAAAAAAATATCTGAACAAAAATATTGATAAAAAAAATTTTAATGCATATCTATTTGTTTCATAAAATGGAAAAAAAAATACTGCAGGCTAAAAAATTTGTTGGTAAAACAGATATCTGCAATATAGGTTTTTGCCTAGTATGTGACTGTCTCATTCTTTTAAGGTGGTTATAATTCAACATACTATGTAAAAGCACGAGACGACTATATGTAAAAGCATAAGTGTAAGGGGCAGAATCTATTAACAGTTCCTAGAATGCTTCAATATTGAATACAGAGTATATGAAAACATTATAACAAATGAACAGGGCAATTACATAAAAGGTAATAACTCAAAAGTACAATAAGCAGTTCCAAATGGTTTGACCTTCCATTTGGTTTGACAGGGACATGTCAGTTTTCACAAAATAAACTCACTAAACATCTACAGTCCTGTATTACAGGGTTTGTTTTACTGTTTTTTTTTCCCCTCTTAAAACACAAAGAAATCAAAAAGGAATGCATAAAAAGAAGCTGTAAATAGGCAAGATATCACTATACTCAAAAAAAAACAGAGATACAGTTCTTGCTTAAACTAAGTCAAATAGAGAATTTTGTTTAAAGAAAAAATTTTTTGGAGGGGGGGAAGGGTGTAGGGAGGAGGAAGGGGACAAGAGGGCTAGGAGGCAGATTTCATTACGTCAGAGAAAAACATTACATTTTTGACACTGACCTTTTCACCTTAGCATTCACATGACAAAATTTTCTCACACACTAAAGGTCACTAGCAAACACTACAAAGTTTAACTTAATTAGAAAAGCTACAAATACTTCCTGTGAAGATTTCTTGATGATGTCCATTACAGAAAGCCTATATTTTCAGTTACTTCAGCTTTAACAAACTTAAAATATTTAAAGACTGATAACAACATCTAGGGAGTCTGAATGATGTTAGCAGCTCAATCATGAATTCAGTTGATTTTGTCTTGGGTTCAGTCTAAGTAGCGCAATTTGGCAGAGCTTTCTTTAAAAAGGCTGGTTTCCCTAAGACAAATGTGAGTTTAGGTCAGCAGTCTGCCTATCATAAATACATTCTGCCTTCTGTGAAAGACTTGCCCAAAGCCTCTGAAAAGCCATATGAGAGAGACAGACTCCTAATTTTATCAGTAAAACCTTAAAAAAAAAATTACTTATATTCACTTCAGCCATAAAAAAAGTCCGGTATCTACAACAAGTCGTGATCTAAGACTAAAACTGAAAGTGTATGTATTGATCCAGCTCAAGAAATTGGCATCCTCCCATCTTTCTCACTAATGTTACAGCTGTGATAAGAATATCAACTCAGTAGCCCAAACAGAAACTCAAACTAACCACTACTAAACAGAGTGCCCATGCTCACATGCGGTCATACTTTTGGAAAAAATACTGACCATATTGAAGAATAAAGCATAGTAATTTAACTACTACACAGGATATTTTGGGAGAACTGTGCAAGACCCCAAAGTTTAGAACAACCAACCACCACACACTATTTTTGCCACTGGCAAATGAAGAAGCTCATTTAACATGTGGTCTTATCTTTAAATATGTGCTTTCCTTGCAGATTCATTTCTGTTGTTACATACATGCAATCTATCAAACATCCATCCAAATATCAAGCTCTTAGATGTAAGGAATTAGAGTAAAGATGTCAAATAATTGATTTAGGGCAGGAATAATTATCATTTCAAACATAGTTGAGAGTAATATTTGAAGTAACCTTGATTTCCACAACTTCTCAATTTTGGTCACATAGAGAATCCTAAGCAATTGTTATGCCCTTCTCTCTCCGACCTCCAAAGCCCTTTGGGAGAAACTCAGTCAATATATTACTTTTGCAATTCACTTGGCTTCTTTAAAGAATGCCTTCAAAATATGGCACCCTGCCCCTACAGGCCTGGTGATACCTGACATATTGATGCTTAGAATACATTTGGCATGGGATACACTTGCCACCTTGTTTATATATTTACTTTTTTTCTTCTTCCCCCTGGAGGCATAACTAGCACAGTACTCCATGTCAGTGGGTTCAGAAGCATTCTGAATCCCACTAGCGAACCAACAGCATACAGATCAGTCCCAGGACAATTCTGTTCCCACTTCTTAACATGGGACAATCACACCAACACTACCTAACAAGGCAGGTGCCAAGAGGACAGGAAACACTGGTTACGTTCACTCTGTGCTTTTGAGCCACAGTCAGGGGAGGCACTGAAATCTGTCCACACGAGCTTCCTGAGTAACTAGTGCAGTTAGAAGACTGTCCTCTGTAGGAAATAGTGCAATTCCCATCTTCTGTCAGGCAAAGGACCTACATGTGCTAGAAAGACTAAAACTATACTCTATGTCACATTTACCCAAGATATAGGTTATTCCCCAGCAAAAACACACAGGATGAAACTGGCAATTGGCAAACAGTATCATAGATGTATGTAGCTCCAGAGGACATGGTTTTGCCAACATTTAGATACCATGATGTGTCTCTATTACACATAAACATTCAATAGTGTGTAATTGTCTGAAAGGCATAAACTGAAAAAAACAAGTGATTTGGTTTGGAAACCTATATAATTTAAACATGGCAGAGATGGGCAATGTGCATGCCAAAAGTACAAAAACAAACTTATAATTTCTAAGCTGTTTTCCTACTTGCTTTGAGTGCAAGGAAAGGTTTCACACTAAACTGAATGTACAATCACCTAGCAAGAGATATGAGAGATAATCAAAGCCCTCAAGGAATGCGAGTTACACCATGAAGACCAGGAAATACAGAACTGGAACTAAACCAAGCTAGTCAGTGTAAATAAAAGAGAATATATCACACTTCAATAGCTTAGGAAAATCTTAATAAATAATAAATCTTTGGTCTCTTAATAAAAGACCAAAAGACCAAAAAAAGAATTACCACTATCATTCAAAAGAAAATCATTAAATAAATAAAGCCCACTCATTTACTAATGATCATGTGAAAGAGTACACACTCATGCTATGCAAACACCATTCCAGCCAAGGTACTTTCAAAGAAATACTTATTTCTTATGGATTTTAAGGCATTGGTGGCAAGAATTTGCTTGGAAAAGTAGGTATTGTCATTGTACTGTGTACAGCTGTCAACTCATATGATCAAGATAACCAATTCAAAGCAGAAAATTTGCAGATAGAGTCTGACTTGAGAAGAGTGTATCTACAGAGGAGACAAGAAAAGATGGTCAAAGAAATAAGCTTGAAAAAAGGCAGCATATGCTATAAATACCAGAAAAACTGAAAGATTTTTTCCAAGTTATAAAAAGAAGGGTAGCCCAAAAATAAATAGGAATATTCCGGTCAGTCAAGAAAATACGATATTGAAAAGCAATATCAATAAATATTTTAATCAATAAAATTTTGAAACAACATTCTGATCAACAATTGAAGCAAAATACCCAAATAGACTACAGTAAGAACGATTTTTTCTCATTCCTCCAGCACTTGGGAAGGAAGCAGAGGGAGGGGATTAGTATTGTATTTTCAAAGCAACAAAATAATCCTAAAATGGAGCAGTAAGTCTCAGGTACACTGTGTTACTGTTAGAAGGTTGGCACTTGCATGTTATGTTTCCCCCCGCCCCCAACCCTTGCATAACTCCTACAGGAGTGTCATGAACACCCCAGGAGGCAGGGAGGAAGGCAAAAGGAAGATAACAGAGCAGAAGACTATGGACAGACATGAGTGACAAAGCAAAATTGGTCTCTATATTGTCTCTGGGAGAAAAGAGCACTTGGTATCATTTTAGTAGCTGACTTATTTGGATTAAATAATAATAATAATCATCATCATCATCTTGCGGGTCTTCACCACAAAAGCCTTACAAAAATTTTCAAAAATGCTATCATATGGCTGTGGAGGAGAAAAACAGTATTTCATATGATTTAGGAGATGGATAACATAAAAATTATTCAGTAACAGTATATAGAAATGAGGTCCCCTCCAATGTCTAACTTCGCACACAGTGATTAAAAATAAATATATAAATATATAAAATAAATGTATAAATGCGTACCACTGTATTACAACTGATACAATCACAAAATTGTTACAGAGCCAAAAAAAAAAAAAAAAAAGAAACAGTGCCCTAAACTCTGGTATCCTAACAAAAATAATAGGCAGAGCTGTCAGGCTGTAGAAAACAGAGATAAAAGGGAAATCTTCACGAAATCTTCACTAGTCTCATTTATAGGAGAAGCCAACAAACAGAAAGTAGTACAAGAAAATTTAAAAAGCTGGCCAGAAGCTTTGAATTGCAAGACTCAAATGAAAGTCTGGGTCTTGCACTGCTAAAATCAGATGTTGCGCTATATAATGTTATGTCCGATTCTGATCGATGTTAGTTATGAATGAACATTTATATTATTGTTGCTTATAGAAATTGAATGCCTCAGAAACAGAAGCTACCTACACTGATGGCTCATACAAGTTCAGCTTCTTTTTTTTCAGCCAACTACAACACTTTATGTTAAATTTCACATAATTTTTTTCAAGATATGGTGGTTTGCTGGCACATACAATAATAGTGTCCCTGAAGACAGACAAAGAATCACTGATTGTGTCACAAAACACAGATGAACTGAAGACTTACCACAGTCGAGTGATCTAAATCTTCTGATCCAGTGGTCTTAGAAACTTGTCATTAGAAGAAACTACCAAAGTAACTGACCCTCGTCATCCACTATCATACATCAAAATCGAAGTGAGATCACTTCAAAACATCAGGAGTCTTCCACTCAATGTTAATGACATATTCAATGTCTAGTTTACCCTTAATATTTATCTCTCTACTTCTTGATCAACACATAGGTCTCAGCCTATCAACAATCTCTATTTATGCCCATAACTTCTTTTCACACCTATATTACTAGTTATCCCTGTAGTGCAGTGAGTTTACCTGTTTTAGGTACAGACTGTAAGCACCACTGGCTTACAGCTATTCCAAGCCCTTTGTACAGCGGATTTTTGAACTCTGTAGATTTCCCTTATGAAATTCATCCTTACATTTCTATTCATCTTTTTATTTAATATTTTTAACCAGAAGCATTTAAGTTAAGCTAAAGGAAAGCTAATAAAAGATAAGTAATGATAACACTTGCAACTCATCACTTGCATCTTCAAGCTCCTTGTGTGGATTGCAGCCTGGGTTTGTTTTTATTCAGGCTGAGGTCGGCGCTCACATGCAGTTAAGGACATACACCTCATCTTGCTCATTGACACAGGAACACTTTCCAACAACACTTCCCAAGAAGTACAAAAGTCTATACAGAACTGAAACCTCAAGCACACCAGCATTTAAAAATAAATAAAAATCAAGACAGTAACATCTATCAGAAGGTTGCAGCTGTAAAGTCAATAGAAAACAATATTTAGCATTTAAAAAAATAGCTATCATAACAGAAAGGAATAAGCTTTAAAATGATTATTATAGGCAAGGCTACTTGCATCACTTGTGATTACAAGCATACAATCAAAACATGGTAGCTCCAAGAGTTTCCACCTACTTCTTACAGCACAGTAACTGTTCACGTACATTCTAAACTCTTGTCTTCTGGCTCCCCCTTACCTCCCTTCTAATTATAAGGTCAACATAGTAAAACTTTGAGATTAACAAAAGTTTCTAGCAAATCCTCTTGACAGCTGAATCCATCACTAATCTACCTGTCTGCTCACAGTTGCTGCTTCTTTAGCAGAAAAAGATGAACTTGTCCAAACCTCAGCAAGATTCCTAGCTCAGCAGACACCTACATTAAACTCTTTAAGCCAAAAAGCTCAGTTTAGCATAGAAACAATTCAGACACTGACACATTCACTGCTGCCAACTCAGCTGTAGGAACCAACAAGCTTTATCAAAGGGAGAAGCTTAAGGGTTGCGAGAAAGGCATTCAACTGAGAACCACAGGTATCGGGAAGGAGTGAGGGAAAGAAAGAGAGAGAAAACAAAGAAAACAAAAATAGTTCAAGAATTCATTCCTTTCCAGGGCACATAACAGAAATTAGAATCATCATATTCATTATTGCTAGAAGAGTGATGTAATTAATATTTGCAAGAATCCCCTGAAAAGCACTCGTATCTCATCCCATTCAATGCTGGTTAGCAGAGGGTATTAACTTATTGTTACTAATAGCATTCCATTGATCTAATTAGTAGCAGCTACATGTAGCTAGAGGTTGCAAACTAATGACTTGCATGAGCATATTCATGTAATGAATTTGTTTACCAAGTTTCCTTAAAAGAAGGAAAAGAAATGTATGTTAAAACAACAGTAAAGTTGCAAAAACAGAGATCCAGAATTAGGAAACAACAGTATAAATATTTCTTATCTGACTAAATATAATAAACACAAATGAGTTGATTTACCTGATCCATCACCACTTTCTTCTCCTACAAGATTGTCTCATTCAACATTGAGAATATGGTCCACTTAAGAGTAACTACTCAATTTTTCTCCTCATAACATACATGCCGTTCTACATGCTATTTAAACCCTGCTCCGACACAACTTGACTTCCTACTGGGCTTCTGTGCAGGACTTGTGTAACTATAGTATGGCTTGTATGCCGTAAGATTAACCTACTTTCACATTTCCACAAATTAGGCATTATTCTCATTTCACAGATAGCTAACCTGAGTGACGTTCAAAAAACCACCAATTTTGGCAGCACAATCAGAGAAGTTTAGGGCACAATTCTCAGAGCCTCTGATAAGTCATGCCTAGAGCCTGTCATGCAGCAAATGGCTACATTGCTAACAAGCACTCATGAAAAGTTGGTTTAAACACAGACTTATCTGGCATCACAATAAACTGACACAAAGAATGAATTCCATTATTTTAAAGTGGCATTCAAACACCCAAACCATAAGATATGATCTCCCTTTCCCACAGTCCTCGTCAATTCATTTCACATTTTTCAGTTTTTGTAGCATTTGACAACCATCTTCCATCTGCAGCTTCAATCCCTAAATAAAGATGAAAACATTTTCTGTAAATTGTAATTAAAGACTATTAAAGGAGGGGAAAAATGAGTTAATTAAAACAATGCTTACTATTTAAGGGAATTAGCAATCTGAGTGCCTTTTTTAAGGCAATACACAAGAGGATGGAGGAAATACTCCATTAACAAATAAAAAGTTACTCTAAAGTTACTCTTTTATAACACTGTAAGAAAGCCGGTATGGAGAGTTAACTACAAGCAACATTTGTAACTTGGGAAAGTCATTCAAAAGACAGATCTCACAGATCTTACACCCTCAGTTGCAAAAATGCTTTATCTCAACAGAGCAAGGAAACATCTCCTATTTGCTATCTCTCTGGAAAACTCCATCACATATCTTAGGAATGCATCGTTTGGCTTCTACATATCCAAAAACCAGGAAGAGACAGTATCTTTTGTAGCATTACTTTGTTTCTAAGTGCAGGAAATCACACCAAACTACATACAATGCTTATTACTGAATACTGAACAATCAAACAACAAAATCAGTAACATATTTAGCAGTAAACCACACACCATCACTTTTTTTTTATTTGCCCCATAACATACAAACTTTTTCATAATTTAAGTATTTGTAGGAAAAAAATCCATAAGAAAAACAAAAGGAAAGACTTCCACAAAATAATCTGCTGACTTTTCATTAAAAAGAATTCAGAAGAGTTTTTATAGGTTAACAATAGAAGCCTAACCTATGCCCTGGCAAAGATTTCCTACAGACTGTCACTGAAAATACATGCCCATCTACCAAATAAAAATGAATAGCAAATTCAAGGTGAATTAAAGTTTGCATCAGGAAAGTTTCCATGTATACTTTTCAAATTCTTCCTCATGATTAATATCTTGGCACTCAGAGTAGAGAATTACAGTTAAAAGTGTTTTTCATTTTTTTAAATCATTTTTCCCTCTCTTCATAAAACTTTCAGAAGGGTGATTCTTGATGTACAATGTGGATACACTGGAGATGTCTCAGAGAAAAAAAGAAGTTGCTCTGAAAAAAAGTTGCGGACAACTAACAGGTATCCTCAACCCCCAAAAAGCTGTAAAACTTCACTCAGCACTTCTGAAATAATTGAATGATTACTCTTTAGCTGAACAATGATAACTTCCTTAAAACAGTTATGAACTGTAGTTTAGGTGACTATACAATGATAGCAATTAAAGTTATTTTAAAAAGTATACTTTTTTAATATTTTGACTGCTAGACACAGTGTCTAATTTAGATAGAAAACACATCTACCAGGATTTCTAAGACAGATTTTATACACACACATATATATATACACACACACACACACACACACAAATCCAAGGCACAAGGGCCTAAATCAGAAAGCCCTAGATGGGGTCCTGATCCCTGGCCAGGTAACACCATGTAAGTGGGGACAGACCCAAAATGTTTTGAACAAACACATCCATCTGCTCCCAGTGAGATATGACTTTTCCTTTCTTAAAATTAACTTCTCCAGCAAGTTAAAAATAAAGTTGTCATCAGCTAAAATAAAGAGTTGAAGATCACGCAAAATAAGGAGAGTAAAATGCTTACCATCACTGGAATAGAATGCAAAAGAGTAAATTCCTGAGATAGGAACATAGTAATGAAGTATTTCATCTTCAGAACCTACTTCAACTATACATTTTCACACATTTTGGAGAAAGTTAAAGAACAGCATAGGCAGAGAAGTAGGGACAAAGTAACAACCTTCAAAATAGCTGAAGCATTATTTAGTTTTTAAAAAATTGAAATATTAAAATATTAGTCACATTTTATGGAATTATTTCAAGTTAAATGTACTACAGTAATTACTCATATAAACACTTCTTTAGAATCCAAGATGCTCCAGGGTTTTTCAAATAAGTTACTAACTTGCTAGAATAATGAGGTTTATTTTCATTGATACATTGTATTTCTATTGATATAGTCTACATAAAGAATGTATTCTGGTAAGTATGAAAATTTAGCAGAAAACGAAATTTCTAAGCAGTTACATTCAGCTAAAAGAAACTTACCAATGGAAGAGCAACTGTTATGTTATTATCTACATACATGCAGTTTTAATTTTAGACATTCAGCCTGCCAGGAAGAGACTGTTTACAAAACAATTATTTTACAATTCTTCAGAAGTCTGCACACAGCTTCCTCCAAGATCTGTCAATTCTGTTCCAATATAGTCTAGAAGATACTACAAATCAGGATAAATCAACACAAATACTTTCCCACTATGGACGATCACATTGCCTAACATCATCTTTTTAAATATAATTAATTAATTAAGCAGCAGCAACATTTTTCCTCAGGGTTTCCTCACCAGCTAGTTCCCAAACTGACTGAAAGCCTTTAAGGTTCTCAACATCTTTCCAAAGCTCATTTCAGGTTGCAGCAGCAAGAGTCTATATTCAGGACACAAACATCTCTACTTTGGAAACTTACTGAAAGAAGCTCAATACACAGTCCTACCACTTGTCAGTACCGGACACCAGATCTGCCTATTTTTCTAATAAGGAAACTTCTATTAAAAGAATAGAAGGTAGACATTTGGGCTAAATAATACTAAAGAAGGGTGGGAAAAAGAACATTAGAACTGGTTATTTTTCCCCACTTGAGTTTCATTCCATTTGTCCCCATTTCCTACTTGGCAAACTTTTATCATTCATCTTCATGTTTTCTTACACCCTGCCCTCCTTAAAGTTCTCCCTGTGCAACAAGTAGCTGCATTATCTCTTCCAAACTTACTTTCAAAGAAAACACTCCAAAACCCTATTAATGATCATCCTTTACTAAGTGTCCTACACACAGACATGCAAGTTTTACTCTTCTGTATCAACCCAAATAGTGTGAATGAAGAAAGAACAAGACAGAATAAAGAAAAAAAAACATAACCAGAGACCCTGGTTATGTTGGATGTAACACATCCCTGCATCCCAACCAGGGATGTGCAACACATCCCACCAGGAAAAGCATCTCTATCTATGGAAGGTGGCACAACCTCCTGCTCTACACTCAAAACGGATAATGCCTGAGGTCATGTCCATGTTTTATTACTATATGGTTTTCAAATGCTATCAACTACTGGCATTTCTTATGTTTTTAATTGCAGCTTAGTAACAATTTAGCTGACTTGCCCAATTTAAATTTAAGTAAGTTTGCTAGACAAATTCTAAGAGCAAACATAAAAATCTAGCATGCAAGCATTACCTATATATGATTTGCCATTTGAGTTTGACTTAAACTGGAGTTTAGTTTCTGCCAAAGGAGTTATCCAGTCTGTCTAACGAGTAGTAAAGAGAATATAAGCAAGTACAGTTGTATAATAAGAATTAAAAGAGCCAGAAAGAAAGAAAATCCCCCTCACCATAAAGTACAGCCCTACTTCAAACACAAACACAAGATGTCACGCGAGTGCTGAACTACTTTCTCCACTAGTGCACACTTTCAGATATAGGTGATGAACATGATACATGCACCTCAGTTAAACCGTCTTTATCTGATTGCCCATCACTCTCCATTTGCTTTTCAAGTAGCCTGGGCATAAGGTGAAGACAGTCATTTCAGGTCTTTTGGAGGAATTACTTTGTACAAGCACATACAATATTTAGAGCATATCTATATTACATGTAAGATGTGCTGAACAGAATTTATATCAGCTAAAGACACTGTTTTCCTTCCACTGGTTTGGAAGGAAACAAAAAAATAAAGGACTGCATATCATCTTATCCCCTCTCCTCAATCACAGGATTCGATACCCATTTTTAACCCTGCAGTCACTCAGTTTTTACACGTTCCACCTCTGCCACAGCCAGGAAGGAGAGGTCCAACAGAGCCACCAAACACTTACCAAGGGAAGGCACAACAAAGAGCAGCCCTTCAGCGGTCGCGCTCAACCAGAAAACGGGAACGTTCTCAGAATAACTCCAGTTCCCCACAAGCACCCAGCCACGCAGGGCTCTAGGGCACAAGTCCGAGCGCAGCGCGCGCAATAAAACGCGGCTCTCCGGGAGCCGCTCTGCTGCGGTTCGGTTTTCCAGGGCTGTTCACCATCATTAATTGTTGATTTGTTTTGAGGGGGGGGGAACATATAGTGATTTATTTGCAGTGGGATGGAGTTACAGAGATAGATTCCTGACCAGAGACTCTCAACGTAAACAATACACAGCCTATAACCACTCTCCATCTGGAAATTCAGATGTAAAATTCTTAGTTTTTCACCTAACAGGCGGGCTCTTCCCTCCCCCCCCACACTCCCTCCCGCCCCTTGGCGAGCGCTCCCTAACAGAGTCTGACAAAAAGAAGGAAACGGAGAGACACGTCCAGTCTGCAAGAGCCGGGGGGACCCGCGACCCGGGGCGCTCCCGCCTCCCCGCGCCGAGGACCGAGAGCGGAAGGGGGAGCGCGCGGCCGGGCCCGGGCAGCGGCGCGCGGCGGCGGGAGCCCCGCAGCAGCGCGGGGCAGGGGGGCAGCGCAGCCTCCCCGCCCCTCCCCCGCGCCGAGCACCCACCGGCTCCCGAGAGGGGCGGAAGGGGAAAGGGGCGACCTCCCGCGCACCCCAGCC